>JAVJIF010003164.1:0-257093 GCA_038442645.1 Agave tequilana | reverse complement strand
TTATACCTTGCATATTGTATATTAAATGTGATTTTTAATCCCTAGTTTCTCTATTTTTGCAGATCCACACTTTAAAGAGAAGAAGTCATTAACCACTTTAATTAGTGATAATTAAAGGGGTTAAATCAAAAAGAGCCAAAAGATCAAATCAGATCTCACCAAGATCCGCGCGCCAATTGGAGAATCCAAGTAGTCCACGTGGCTAACTACCCAACTACCAAATCCCACCAGAAAATCTGGGCCCAACGGCCCAGATTCTGCCGCAGATTCCGGGATTTTCCCGCGTATCTGCGGCAGTGGCAGTTGAGAGGCCGTTGGGGCCCGGATTTTGTGGCAACCACCAAGGCTCCAGAAGCTTCTCAAAAATGTCTATAAATAGGTGACCAGGGTTCGTGCGTGCAGGCAGTGAAGAGAGAGAGAAAATTAGGGATTTGTTGTAATTTTTGTTCTAGGTTTTTAGTTCTCTTCTCCTTCCTCCTTGAGTTCTAGACAAATTGAGAGAGAGATTTCAGTTTGAGAGCTTGTAATCAAGAGAGTGACACTCTTGAATCAAGGATTCATCAATGGAGCTTTCATCTTCTCTTTGCAAGACTTGAGTATGCTTTCTTTTAATATGCTTTAATTTCTTGCATTTAATTCTAGTTCTAGTTTAATTGCTTAGATCTTTGCTTTTTATGGAGAATTGTAGCTTTGTTATTAGTTTAATGGAGGGCTAAGTTCTTGTTGCATGGCTAGCTAAGACTCACCTAGCTACTACTATCTCTTGGTTGATTGTCTACTTCAATTCTTGCATAATTCTATGTTTCTTGTGAATTCCAATGAAGTATGGTTGTATCCTTTGGTAATGGCTTGTTAGATCTCCATATGAATTATGTGCCTCTTATAAGAGCCTTGATGAAACATAAGGATGGATCACCAAGGATGTGTCACTTGTATAGCAAGATCAACTCATGTACTTCAAGCTAACTTTGTAGTTAAGTTATGAGTGTTCAAAAGAGTTTTTGATTCTTCTAACCCTAGCACTAATTGAGTACCAAGCCTATAGTTTCCTCAATGAACATCTAGTAAGAGAACCTAAGATTCAAGATGAGGTATCAAGCTAACTAACTAAAAAGGAACACTAGTCTTCAAGAAGGAAGACCACACTTGAACATGCAAGCTATCTTCAATTGCCTATGATTCAATATGAGGCAATCTTGCAATCAACATAGAGTAGTATGTTAGCAATGAGGTGTAGTTTAGGCTAGCCATGCATCTTTCTATCAAAGAGTTTACACACTTTCTTCTAGCATTTTTTCTTTACATTACACTTCATTCTTTTCATTTCTTTTTCCACAATTAATTTCTTTTTCCACAATGAACCAATCCACCATTTCTTGTACATTTCTTGCAATTGTGTAATTAACAAAGAAGAGATCTCGTTTCTTTTTCTCACTCATATCGTAACGCTTCTACGCTAGCTCTCCTTGTGGTTCGACTCGGTATAGCTATATGCTATAGCGAAAGATTGGACAAGGTATATCAATTACATATTTGAAGTGAACAAGATCAAAGGTGAACTCTAAACCTTATCTTTAATACCTAATTCTTGTGCAAGAACTTCACATACCTTGTTGATACACATCAATTTTTGGCGCCGTTGCCGGGGAGAGCAACGTATTTTTAAAGTGAGAAACTAAACGATATATCTTCTCTGTTGCAGGTACAGGTTGAAGATTCAGAAATTTTTGCACATCAGAAACATACAAGTGGACCTGGGCCTCTGCTCTTGAAAGCAGAGACCAGGATCCCTCCAAAGTGCCGCAGATTCCTGGCTTTTGCCGTAGAATCGCGGCACAGAGGAGTTTCACTACTAATCTGTTTTCTGCAGGGCTTTGCTCTCTGCTAATTACTTCTGCTGATATACCTGAAATCTTGTATTCTTCACCTGATATTTGCTAATCAACAGTAAAAAATTTGGTGTAAATTGTTAAAAATTGTTTAGACATCTTGCATTATAGGCACGTGTCTTTCAATTACTTTACATTTACTGTTGAAGAGCGCGGGGGACAAGGTACGTACGCATAAGCATATAGACTAGGATTCACTCGTTGTTTGATTTAATTAAGCTTTGAGTGATCTTTGGTTGTTTACATCGTACACTTGCACGAATCAACTCTAAGGCAAATCCCATAACCAAGATAAGGTGGGGATTTTATCACCCCTTCCTTAGCCCACAAACCATTTTCCCCACGTACTCACAATCCTAAGCTTCTAAATAAAAATTGCTAGACGTTGGTCCTAGGGACATCCGGACTCACTTAGGAGATTATCCTAAGGGGGAAAAGTGTTGGAAAGTGACTTTTGTAAAATCGGTGTTTAGGAAAGGGGTTGAGGGCCGAAAGCCCGAAGGTTGTTGTTACTTAATTAAGGAACGTCTTCGGACGGAAAACCTCCAAAAAACTTTACCCTTCCCTGGCCGATTTGCTTATAGTCAAAGTCCACACCAAACCTCCTGTGGACGATCTATCGTTAGGAGTCGTCTAGGTCCAGGAAACCAGAAAAGCTTGGATTGATTTTTCTTTTTTCTTGATTGTTATTTTTCCTTTTCCGCTTGACTGAAAGGTGCACGTTGACTGTGATTGTGTATGCAACAGTGGTTTCGGGACCCAGATTCTGCTAGGCTTGTGAGAATTTCTACACTGCCACATACACCACCACTTGACACAATTCCAGTCATGACGAACAACGTGTCGTTGCAGGACAAGTTTTATCCTATCCGCACATCAATTCCTTCTTGTATTCTCCTCCGGACACTAATGACCATAATTTTGAGTTGAAACCTCAGTTCATAAACACTCTTCCACGATTTCATGGATTAGATTCTGAGGATGCTTACGTCTTCATACGAGAGTTTGAAGAAGTATGCCACATGATGAGGATTTCCCAGTTGACAGAGGATGCTGTAAGACTTAGATTCATCCCGTTTACACTAAAAGATATTGCAAAGAAGTGGCTGTAAGTCTTCCTGTCAGCTCAATCTCTTCATGGGATGAGTTCGTTAAGGTCTTCCTTAAAAAATTCTATCCTATCCATAAAACAGCCCTCATGCGTAAGAATATAATGCAATTCAAACAAGAAGCAAATGAACCGTTTTGGAAGTACTTTGAGCGCTTCAAAGACCTAGTAGCCCTGTGTCCCCATCATGGTATAGAAAAGTGGGCCAGTGCCAAATTATATATGATGGGCATGACTATCAGACAAGACTCTCCTTGAAACCATGTGTCAAGGGAGATTCTTAAAGAAGGATGAAGATCAGGTTGGGATCTTTTTGAGGCTCTAGCGGAGAGAAAACTATCCAGTGGGAATCCTGCTCTGAGAAACCCACACCAACAACTTCCAGAACTGGTTTACATTCTATAGGATCCTCGATAGCTGCAGAGGCTAAGATAACTCAGTTGATGAAGAGGATTGAATTGCTAGAATCCAGGAAAAATTCTGTTGTTAGTCAAGTCAACCCATCATCAGTAGCTAGCCCATCACCTATGGCTAGCCCTGCACCTATAATCCACCCGGGTTGTACTTACTGCCATGATTTGAATCATGTGTTGGAAGAGTGTCCAGTGTATTACTCTCAAAATTTCAGGAGAATACGAATGCCATGTACACCAGACCCACCTACAATCCTTACTCCAAAACCTATAATCCGGATGGCGAAACCATCCGAACTTCTCTTGGAGTCAGTCTGGCCCTGAGCAGCCGAGACAACCATTTCCACATCAACAATACCCTGCTCAGGCACATCCACCGATTTACCACCAAAACCACCAAATTTCAATTCATATCATAGTCCACCCAGATTCCAACCATATCAAAATTCTGTGCCATATCAAGCTAATTTTCAACCCCAGTATCAACAACAACAACAGCATCAACCACCCAATCCTTCAGATAAGAAAATTTCCGAATTGGAGAAAATGATTGAAAACTTGTCGAAAACCCAAGCAGCTATGATGAACAATCAGCAGCAGGATATGAATAAACTGCAAATCCAAATAGGACAGTTGGCTAATTCCCTAACTGAAAGGCAAAAAGGAATGCTGCCTAGCCAACCTGTGCCTAATCCCAAAGCTCATTTTCCTCTGCACGAAGTTGAAAATCGGGACCCAGCCAAAGCCAATGCCAAGCCATTCATATCCTTAGGTCTGGGAAACATATAGACAATAAGGTTTCAAATCAGTCTCCAAAATCTGTGCCAATACCGCCACCTTCTGTTCCAATCCAACCCATGCAAAATAGTTCTTCTTCGAGTTCACAACCATCCACATCCCAGTCTAAAGGAAAAGAGAAAGTTGATGAGCAAACATATAAGCCTGTTGTAACCTTTCCAAACAGGCTCAATAATCATAAGAATAATGCTCACATGGAGAAGATAAGAGAGATATTTAACCAAGTACAAATCAATGTCCCTCTCTTAGATGCTATTCAACAGGTCCCATCATACGCCAAGTTTCTGAAAGAGATGTGTACTAAGAAGAGAAAGGCAAATGTCCCTAAGAAAGTCTTTTTGGCTTCCAACCTGAGTGAATCGCTTAATGGTCCAATCCCTGTAAAGTACAAAGATCCAGGGAGCCCTACCATTTCTTGTATCATAGGGCAGACCACTGTAAATAGGGCTTTGCTAGACTTGGGCGCAAGCATCAATCTTCTTCCCTTTTCCGTATACCAGCAGTTAGGGTTAGGCAATCTTCGTCCAACCCAGATGACCATACAGTTGGCTGACCGCTCTGTAAAGATTTCCAAGGGGGAGATTACAGATGTTTGATACGGGTCGGGGAATTCATTTACCCCGTGGACTTTGTCGTTCTTGAGACACAACCCGTACACAATCACAGAGCGCAGACACCTGTCATTCTAGGACGTCCTTTCTTAGCCACCGCGAATGCGATCATCAACTGCCAAAATGGATCAATGCGGCTGACGTTCGGAGATATGACGAAGGAGGTGAATGTCTTCCATCTGGGGAAGCAGCCAAGGGATGTGGAACATGAGTCTTTTGATGTAAACTTGATAGAGGGATTAACCAGCGAACACGTGGAGGAGATGGAATATGAATCTGAAGAGGAATTTGAGTTAGAATCTGATGACCTAACTCTTGATCAAATTGTTGAAAGGACTACTAATTCCACCCCTATTCTTCCCTTGCACCATGAGCAATCATTGATAGATCCAGTCCCTTCTACTGAGCTTAAGGTTCTTCCCGACCATCTCAAGTACAAGTACTTGGGTGAGAAGAGTCCTTTCCTGTTATCATTGCATCCAATCTCACGGAACAACAAGAAGAGGACCTTCTGAAAGTGCTAAGGGAAAATAGAGAAGCCATTGGTTGGACTATGGCTGATATCAAGGGGATTAGTCCTTCCATTGTCCAACATAGAATTCACTTGACGGAAGATGCTAAGCCTAAAAGAGACCCACAGCGGAGACTTAACCCAATTATGCAAGAAGCTGTTAGATCGGAGATTCTGAAACTCTTAGACAATGGGATCATATATCCCATACGATAGTCAATGGGTTAGTCCAGTTCATGCTGTGCCTAAGAAAGCTGGATTTACGGTGGTGGAAAATGAGAATAAAGAACTAATACAAACACGTCTTCCAACGAAGATTCGAGTTTGTATTGATTATAGGAAACTGAACACCGCCACACGTAAAGACCACTTCCTCTTCCATTTATCGATCAAATGCTGGAAAGATTGGCGGGGCACGAGTATTACTGTTTCTTGGATGGATATTCAGGATATAATCAGATCCCAATTGCTCCCGAGGACCAAGATAAGACAACCTTCACCTGTCCGTTTGGAACATTTGCATACCGAAGGATGCCCTTCGGCCTTTGCAATGCTCCAGCAACGTTTCAACGTTGCATGTTGAGCCTGTTCTCGGACATGGTGGAGAAATTTTTAGAAATTTTTATGGATGACTTTTCGATATATGGGGATTCATTTGAGCAGTGCTTGTACCATCTGAAGTTGGTTTTGCAACGATGCACGGAAAAGAATTTGACACTTAATTGGGAAAAGTGTCATTTCATGGTCAAGCACGGAATTGTACTGGGACACAAGATATCAAGAATAGGAATCGAGGTTGACAAGTCGAAGGTGGAGGTTATTACCAAGCTCACTGAACCACAATGTTTAAAAGACATTAGATCTTTCTTAGGGCACGCTGGTTTCTATAGGAGATTCATTCAAGGGTTTAGCAACATTGCGAGACCTTTGACAAATCTCCTAGGGAAAGATGTACCCTTCATTTTTGATGAGGAATGTCACAAATCGTGGAAAGAGCTTAAGGATAGACTTGTCTCTGCGCCGATCATCTCTGCACCAGACTGGACCAAACCGTTTGAGATCATGTGTGACGCCTCTGACTTTGCTATAGGCCCTGTTTTAGGACAGCGTATTGATAATAGGCAGCACGTGATCTATTATGCTAGCAGAACGCTAAACGATGCCCAACTCAATTACACGGCCACTGAAAAGGAATTTTTAGCGGTTGTTTTTGCGTTGGAGAAATTTCGACAATATCTGCTAGGATCCAGGACCATAATTTTTACTGATCACTCCGCCCTGAGGTACTTGATGCAAAAGAAGGACGCTAAGGCAAGATTGATTCGATGGATCCTTCTTTTGCAAGAGTTTGACTTGGAGATCAAAGATAAAAAGGGCGTTGAGAACGTGGTTGCGGATCACTTGTCAAGAATACCGAATGCACCTCATGAGAAAATACCGATTAATGAAGATTTTCCTGACGAGCATATTTTGGAGATACGTGGAGAGCCCTGGTATGCCGATATAGTGAATTACCTGGCTACCAGGCAAATTCCTCCCATTGGTCAGGACAAGACAAACATCGTTTCCTGAGACAAATGCGGTTCTTCTTTTGGGATGAACCGTATTTATTTAAGTACTGTCCTGACCAAATTATACGGAGATGCCTTCCAGAGGATGAACATCAGAGTGTTTTGACATTCTGTCACAAGTTAGCTTGCGGTGGACACTTTGGTCCACGGAAAACTGCGGAAAAAGTGCTTCAGAGTGGATTCTATTGGCCCACTCTCTTTAAGGATGCCTATACCTTTTGCAAGCTTTGTGATAGATATCAAATGACGGGTCGTATTACACAAAGAAACATGATGCCCCTCACACCCATCTTGGAAGTCGAAATTTCGACCTCTGGGGCATCGATTTTATGGGACCCTTTCCTCTGTCCTACGGTAACCAATACATCTTGGTAGCCGTAGATTATGTTTCTAAGTGGGCTGAAGCGATTCCTACACGGACAAAATGACAACCAAGTTGTCATTAAGTTTTTAAGAGAGAACATCATTTCGCGCTTCGGAGCCCCCCGTGCGAATGAGCGACAATGGGAGTCATTTTTGCAATAGGGCTTTGAAGCCTTGATGCGGAAATACTCTATTACTCATAAACTATCCACGGCTTATCATCCTCAAACCAATGGGCAAGTTGAGGTAACAAACAGACAGATAAAACTCATTCTGGAGAAAACTGTAGGACAGAATCGTATGGATTGGTCCATCAAACTGACTGATGCCTTATGGGCATATAGGACCGCTTACAAGACTGTCCTCGGTATGTCTCCGTACAGAGTTATATTTGGAAAACCATGTCATTTGCCCGTTGAGTTAGAACACCGTGCACTATGGGCTTTAAAGCAGCTGAATCTAGATTTGGATAAAGTCGGTGTTCTAAGGAAGCTGCAGCTATCCGAGCTTGAAGAGTTACGAAACGAGGTATACGATAACGCTCGGATCACGAAGCACAGAACCAAGCTTTTTCACGACAAATCCATTCACAGGAAGATTTTTGTTGTCGGACAAAAGGTTCTGTTGTATAATTCTCGACTCCACCTTTTCCCTGGTAAACTGCGAACCAGGTGGTCAGGGCCATTTATTGTTCAAACTGTCTTCTCTCATGGTGCAGTCGAGATTCTTGACCCAACTAATGGCAACAAATTTACTGTTAACGGTCAACGTCTCAAGCCATTTTTTAGCACGGAAGATATGTCACACGAAGTTCACGAATTGGGTCTTTGTGACCCAGTTTATTTGTGACATTTTCATCTGTATAGTTCCCTGCATACTTTCCTGAATATCATTTTGGGGTCCACATTTGTAAATACTTTTCTTTTACACTTTTTGTAAATACAATTTTTTTAGGATTTTTTTTGCTTATTTTAGTTTCACATTCCTAAGAATTCTCTTCCTTAGGATTCTTTTTCAAATTCCTTTGACCAAGGGTTGTAATATTACCTTTGACCTAGGGATATTTTTGGAAGTTTTTTTTTACCTACCCCTATAAAAACACTCTTTACTTGCCTCTTCTCCCTCAAACGCCGAATCCCTTCAGATCTGAGAAGCCTCTTCCAAACCCAACCTCTGTCAAAATTCCCTTCCCCAGCTTCTTCAACTCTGCCGCAAAAACCCTTTCCTGGCCGCAGATCCACTGCATTCCGGCCGTCTCTCGTGTTCAGAAAAAGTCTGCTCGGCCGATTTCCTCTGCTGGTTGTAGATCCAGAATAACTTTTTCAACCTCTTTCCCGAGTGCCGTCTGCACTGCTGTTTGGATTTCCCCCCAAGATCTCCGGGGTGGTTTGCAACTTTCTCTCTCTAAATCCTTTGTGTTACAATTCCTTAGCATAGATGGCACCAAATTTGTATGCGGAAAGAGATTTTTCAGTGCTATTGAATGATAGTATGGGATATGGACATATTTTAGTGGATAGGATACGTTCATGGAGTTGGTATTCATTAGTCTATGATAATAACGACTATGATGTGTATTATTGCCCCGAGCTTGTCACGACATTTTACAATGCAATTGATTATGCATCTGTGCACCATGACACGTACCAATTTGTATCGCACATGCCATTCGGTGACATCTTTGTCACCATTCCACTTATTGCTGAATGCACAAATGTCCCCAGTTATCCCCACCACAGCGAACCCCTACCATTGATCGATTACATGCCTATCATGGGGGCTCGCTGTACAATTCAGGATCGTGGGCTCAAAGCCAACACGACCTTTCGAAATGTTCATTGTGTTGGACGATGGGTCCAACGCAACATTTTTGGAATTGAGCACCAATCTTCCTTCAACAGGCCCGTGTTACAAGTAATTCATGATTTAATGACACAAAAACCACACGGTCTGTTTAAATAGGGCTATCTTCCATGCTATTATTGATAACTCCTCCCGCACTCGAGGAGCAAAGCATTCTCATGCCATACTAATCACACGTCTGTGTAGACATTTCCTATCAGACGCTGTCTTTAATTCATTTGACCAAGTGCCTGTTACTATAGAGAGACCCACAAGTTCTTATAATAGCTGCTTGCACGCACTCTGGACACCTAGTGCACAGCTAGAGGATTTACCTGTGGAGTCTTCCTCGGAGGAGAGTTTGGAGGAAAGAGATGACCCACAGTTTTGGAGGCAGGAGCCCCCCACCGATACACGTTCCTTCATGTCCACCATCTGGAAGGGCATGAAGAAGATTTTTAAGGGCAGGTGAGGCTGAGGAAGAGGATGGAGGAGCAATCCTCTAGGCTAGATAGCATTGAGGCCAGATTGAGGAGATCACAGTCGGCGGGACCTAGCACCACCACAGGTCCTAAGCGACAAAGGGAGTAGCGTTATACCTTTACCTATTTCATGCATCATTTCATCTTGCATACATTGAGGACAATGCATGAGATAGGTATGGGGGGTAGACACTAACCTAGGATTTTTTTTTTATTAGGTTTTCTTTTGTTTTTAGGATTTTCACTTTCTTTTAGGTTTTTTTTTTTTTTCTTTGTAGATTTTCTATTTTTTGTTAGATTTTATTTTCTTTTAGAAAATATATATATAAAAAAATAAAAAAAAACTTTTTGAAATAAGAGACAAAGTTTTGATCTATTTTTAAGAAAATTAAGATGTATCTTAAAAATTAAGAAAGCCTTAATTATGACATCTTAAACCTAGTTGAAATAATAGATCTTGTTTGAAATTATAGGATAAGTAAGTAAAATTGGGGAGATATTTTTATCTTGAATTAAGCCTTAGATAGTAAGCACTTCACACTTACACAATTTTTGGGATGGAAACAAAGACCTAAAATGCCATAAAAAAAAATATATATAAAAAAAAAGAGTAAAACATCACTTATTAAGCTGGATAACTATGCCTCAAGAAGCATGGTTACTCACGCCTAACGGTGATCTCACTTATTAAGCTGGATAATTGTGCCTCAGAAGCATGGTTATTCACGCCTAACAGTGATCAAAAAGAATAATCCCTTTTAGTTTTGTGGCCTTTTTCACTCGAGTCCTTTAACCCGAGGGATGTTTTCTCATCTGATGCCCTAGAACCATCTGGTTTGGGAGTCATCGGTTATAGGCTCGCTACATGGGTGAACTAGAAAGCCTAAGAAAACTAAGGGAAGAAAAAAAAAGAGAGAGAATAAATAAATGGCTTTATGGTTAGAGTTGAAATCCCAGAAATTTTCACTGAACACGGTGTGCATACTATCTAGGTTTTATGAAAGATAAAATATTCAATCCAATTTTGAATTCTTACCTTAATTAAGAACAAGATCTTGCATGGAGACTAAGTTTAAGGAAGAATGATTATAGGTGGACTTATGACCTTAGATCACTTATATTTTTGCAAAAATAGTTCGAAAACATGTCTCTCTTTCAAAATGCATTTTCAAAACACTAACATTTGTTTTCTTTTTATGGATTTTGTGGGTGCAATCCGCTGAAAACCCTCAGGAGACAACACTCCTCCTCTAGGGTAACCTAGAGGTTTAACGGCTTGTTGCACATGCTCAGTGCAATCGTGTCACCTACGAAAGTGGTGTAATAATTAGTTAGGATTTTATTTTTTCTTTTTTCATTTTTTTTGCTCGAGGACGAGCAAAAGCTAGGTATGGGGGTGTGATTGTTACACATATTTGCATTTTATACCACCTTTATACCTTGCATATTGTATATTAAATGTGATTTTTAATCCCTAGTTTCTCTATTTTTGCAGATCCACACTTTAAAGAGAAGAAGTCATTAACCACTTTAATTAGTGATAATTAAAGGGGTTAAATCAAAAAGAGCCAAAAAGATCAAATCAGATCTCACCAAGATCCGCGCGCCAATTGGAGAATCCAAGTAGTCCACGTGGCTAACTACCCAACTACCAAATCCCACCAGAAAATCTGGGCCCAACGGCCCAGATTCTGCCGCAGATTCCGGGATTTTCCCGCGTATCTGCGGCAGTTGAGAGGCCGTTGGGCCCGGATTTTTTGGCAACCACCAAGGCTCCAGAAGCTTCTCAAAAATGTCTATAAATAGGTGACCAGGGTTCGTGCGTGCAGGCAGTGAAGAGAGAGAGAAAATTAGGGATTTGTTGTAATTTTTGTTCTAGGTTTTTAGTTCTCTTCTCCTTCCTCCTTGAGTTCTAGACCAATTGAGAGAGAGATTTCAGTTTGAGAGCTTGTAATCAAGAGAGTGACACTCTTGAATCAAGGATTCATCAATGGAGCTTTCATCTTCTCTTTGCAAGACTTGAGTATGCTTTCTTTTAATATGCTTTAATTTCTTGCATTTAATTCTAGTTCTAGTTTAATTGCTTAGATCTTTGCTTTTTATGGAGAATTGTAGCTTTGTTATTAGTTTAATGGAGGGCTAAGTTCTTGTTGCATGGCTAGCTAAGACTCACCTAGCTACTACTATCTCTTGGTTGATTGTCTACTTCAATTCTTGCATAATTCTATGTTTCTTGTGAATTCCAATGAAGTATGGTTGTATCCTTTGGTAATGGCTTGTTAGATCTCCATATGAATTATGTGCCTCTTATAAGAGCCTTTGATGAAACATAAGGATGGATCACCAAGGATGTGTCACTTGTATAGCAAGATCAACTCATGTACTTCAAGCTAACTTTGTAGTTAAGCTATGAGTGTTCAAAAGAGTTTTGATTCTTCTAACCCTAGCACTAATTGAGTACCAAGCCTATAGTTCCTCAATGAACATCTAGTAAGAGAACCTAAGATTCAAGATGAGGTATCAAGCTAACTAACTAAAAAGGAACACTAGTCTTCAAGAAGGAAGACCACACTTGAACATGCAAGCTATCTTCAATTGCCTATGATTCAATATGAGGCAATCTTGTAATCAACATAGAGTTAGTATGTTAGCAATGAGGTGTAGTTAGGCTAGCCATGCATCTTTCTATCAAAAGAGTTTACACACTTTCTTCTAGCATTCTTTTCTTTACATTACACTTCATTCTTTTCATTTCTTTTTCCACAATTTAATTTCTTTTTCCACAATGAACCAATCCACCATTTCTTGTACATTTCTTGCAATTGTGTAATTAACAAAGAAGAGATCTCGTTTCTTTTTCTCACTCATATCGTAACGCTTCTACGCTAGCTCTCCTTGTGGTTCGACTCGGTATAGCTATATGCTATAGCGAAAGATTGGACAAGGTATATCAATTACATATTTGAAGTGAACAAGATCAAAGGTGAACTCTAAACCTTATCTTTAATACCTAATTCTTGTGCAAGAACTTCACATACCTTGTTGATACACAATCAGGGAGCAGGTGGAGACGTGGGGAAATGGGCGTCGAATAGGAAGACGTGGGTGAAATGGTGGGGAAAATGGGTGACATTAATAGAGGTTAAATAAATTTTAAGTGTTCCACATACCACACGCCAAAGTGGCATGCTAGTCTAGGTGTTAGGATGTTGGGGAGAGAGTCATGGCTTCGAAACTTGGAGGAAGCAATCAATGGAGTTTAGTTATATATATATATATATATATATATATATATATATATATATATATATATATATATATATATATATTTGGAAGAATTAAAATGGTAAGGGAAAGGAGATGTGAATATGATGGCTACCCTTTGCACAACTAAAGGCTAAAGGGCCCTGTGGTTAGAGCATCAACCCTATATTGCATTGGGCTTGGGTTCGAAACTTGCTACACATGCGGGTTTTCTAATTTTTATTTTATTTTATTTTAATTTCATTTTTTACCATTTTGAATAAACATTTAAGTATTATTTTATTGGATTAACTCTATTAATTCTGAAAAATCCAAAAAAATTTCAAAATTCCAGAAAAATTCAAAATAATGGGAAATAATAACTTGAGTTGAAATAGCCTTAATCCAGCTACAAAGATGATTAAATCAATATCAGATACTAGTATTGACATACGTATATTGGGAACTAAGGGCTACAATCCAGTTAGCTTGCTTTATTAACTCAATTCTATTGAGGAGTGTTCTTATGCACCATTCACCCGATCATTCCTCTTGACTAACTTCTTATGTACCGATTAGAACTCTTAACCAGCTTCTTATGTGCCGATTAGAACTCCAGTGATTTTTGATCATCGACGCTGGTCCCACTTGGCACCGAATAGTTGTTGATCAATGAGGACTATTATTCTCGTGTTGAGCAGAACATAGCAATAATTGTTGATCAATAAGGACTATTATGCTCGTGTTGAGTAGAGCATAGTCAACTAGCTAGTAATCAATGAGGACTATTATGCTCGTATTGAGTAAAGCATAGTCGTCAATCGAGAATTCCGTTGTAGGGGAATGCATTCGATGCAAACGTCATATATACTTGACCTAATGATCAGAGGTTTATTGTTAACATGATCAAAGGTTATATTTCTTCAAGAACTTGTCATTAATCAGCATCATAAGTGTATTATCTTCTGGATTTATCAGGCAATATGCGTCATTTGAGTAGACTGACTCTACCACAATCATCAATTGGTGCTTCCTATTTGTATTGAAAATTTTCTTTCATATTATGTGTCATCACCATGGGTCTTCTGACAGCTAAGACATGGTCACTTTTCTTGAAAGTTCGCTCTTTGACTTTCTTGTTAAAGGCTTTAGAAATTTGAGCTTGATAAAGTTCGATCTATTGTTGGGCTTGTAGATGCTTATCATCTAAAACTTCTAATTCCTGGAGTCACAGTTGATGTTTCTTATCGTCCGTTATCTCTGTGGTTAAAGCAAGTTACAGGAATGAGATCTGAACTTCTAGAGAAAGTATAGCTTCACACCCGTACACCAAGAGAACGTGTAGCTTTCGTTGGGATTCTCATTATTGTGCGATAAGCCCATAAGCATTCACCTAGCTTATTGTCCCAATCGTGTTGGCTCTTCGAGATGAATTTCTCAAGAAGTTTCCCAATGGTCTTGTTAAAAGCTTTTGCAAAGCTGTTAGGGCTGGATAGTATGCTGTTAAAGACACACTCTAAATCCTGAACTTGTGCAGAATCTTTGGAACGCTTGGCTGATGAATTGAGGTCTATTATCATGGATAATCTATCATGGCATGCCAAAGCGATAAACAATGTGATGTTTGACAAACTTGATCACGTCAGACATCTTTACTTCTTTCAGAGGAATAGCTTCTGCCCATTTAGAGAAGTAATCGGTTATGGCTAGAATAAACTGATATCCTTTGGAAGATGGTGGACTGATAGGACCAATCACATTCATTCCCCACATCTCAATTGGCTATGAAGAAGTTGTAGGATGAAGATGTCCTAGAGCTGTTGGAACATATTTCGATGAAGACGTTTGTGAAGATCAAATACATTTGGAGCTCTAACACATGACGAATCAAAAGTCCTACATGATCAAGATGTGCCAAGGAGAGTTGATAGAGTGTGGTTTGTAAAGTTGAAGTAGCATGTAAAAGCCTTGACACAAACACACTTTTCATAGATCCATTAGTCGACTTATTGATCTTGCAAGTCAACTAATCCCTTGTGTAGTCGACTATCCCATAGCCCAAGTCGACTAAGTTCTGTGTCCTGAAACAGACCAACTCTCTGTTTCTTTATTAGTCGACCGATAGTAAAACCAAGTCGACTAATACATCTTGTAGTCGACTAATAAGAGTCCCCTAGTCGACTAATCCTTGGTCCAAGTCGACTTGAAGTAGTTATTCTGAAAACTGTCAGGCCAACGTCTCTTGACTAGTCGACTAATAGCTAAACATAGTCGACTAATAGAAGGAATTTTGCCTAGGTTAGTCGACTAACTCCATGGGCAAGTCGACTAATAGGCAGTTCTGACTGTTGGACAGTTTTTGTTATCTGGTCTTTTGTGCAACTGTTTTCAACGTTCCTTTGATTCAAATTACACCTATTAACTCCCTAACTAACCCTAGTCTTCAGCTATAAATAGGAAAGTTATACCAAAGGCCAATTACTAAGAGATTTTATCAGTTTTCCAAAGCCAAAAATCTGCAAACCTGAAAACTGTTTTTCCCACTTCAGTTCTTCACCAAAAGACATTTCCATTGTGAAGATTCTCTGAAGTTCTTGTTTCCTATACTGAACCTTGTCCACATACACATTCAGTACCAAGGCTATAGGAAAAGTATTGTAATTCTCAAAGCAAATCATTGTACACAGGAGGCTTCTTGGTTGTAGAGGTAGTTGTACAAGGTGAAAGGTATTCTCTTGGTGGAAGAGAAGGTGTTCTCTTGGTGGAAGAGAAGGTGTATACATTTGGCGAAGGGGATTTGTCAAGTGGTGTACATGGTGTATTGATTTTGGGTTGCAAAATCAAGGTTAAAGGAAAATCTCAAGCGGGTGGCTTGGGGACTGGATGTAGGTCACAAGGACTGAACCAGGATAAATCTCTCTTGTTTGCGTTTGCATTTTCTGAGATTTGATTTCCTTTATTTGCAAGTTTGTTTATTTACTTAACGATTAATCCTTCTTGTTTAGTTTTGTGTTGACTTGTGTATTTTAGATCATTGTTGCCAACAGAGATAGTTCCGCATTTATCAATATCTCGGGGACCAACATTTGGTATCAGAGCCGGCCTCACATTTCATACCCTGAACCGGCGTATACGCTCTGATCCAACATTTGGTATCAGAGCCCTGCATACCTAGTCAACAACAACAAGGATGGCAACAGAGTTCTCATCATCCCAATTCAAAGAAGGACATTCTACACAGCGTCCACCGCTATTTGACGGAACCAACTACAACTACTGGAAGTGTAGCATGAAGATCTACTTGCAATCGCTCAACTACGACCTTTGGAACATCGTAGAAGCATCATACACCAAGCCCACAACCAACTACAACGCTTGGAGTGAAGATCAAAGAAGAACGCGAACCTTGACGCCAAAGCGATGAATGCTCTATTCTGTGCCCTAACCAAAGAAGAGTTCAACCGTGTTTCAACAGCAACTTCTGCACATCAAATATGGCATACTCTTCAGGTAACACACAAAGGCACTAATAAAGTTAAGGAATCTAAATATCTGTTCTTGTCCACAGGTTTGAGTTATTCAAAATGGAGGAGAATGAAACCATATCCGAGATGGTTACAAGATTCACCGACATCACCAATACATTAGCATCCCTTGGAAAGGACTACACCCAAGTGGAAAGAGTTCGAAAGATCCTTCGTGCACTCACACCAGAATGGGAGAAAAAGACAACCGCCATTGAAGAGGCGAATGATCTCTCAACTATGACATTAGAAAACCTAATCGGTAATCTAATGGCATATGAATTGCAGTTAGAAGAAAGGAAGAAGGACGAACGACAACACCGTTCAAAGAAGAAAGAACTCGCCTTCCATGCATCTTCCGACACGGACAATGATGACGAAGAGGAGATGGCAATGCTCTCAAAGAAATTCAGGAAATTTCTTAAGCAAGGTAAATTCAAATGCTTTAATTGTGATAAACCAGGTCATATGAAGATGGATTGTCCTTTGCTTAAGAAGAAAGATAAGTACAAGAGTAAGAAGTTCGAAAGAAGAAGAACTACGAAGCATCATCAGAATACAGTGATTCATCTTCATCTGATGAAGAAGAATCCACTAAACGTGTCAACCTATGTTACATGGCACTTGAAGATGATGAGGTATCATATTCTGAACTCTCTGATGCTTTCCATGAATTATTTCTTGATCTGAAAAATGAAAAACTGAAAAATAAAGTTTTGTCAAAAGAAAATGAGAAACTTTTAAAGGAAAATTCATGTTATGCATTACAATGTTCATCTATAAATTCTCAACAACAAGATGAGTTTGAAAAAGTCATATCATCTTTGAAAATTGAAAATGAGAAATTTATAAAAGAGAACATTTTTCTGAAAAAGGAAACTAAGTCTTTGAATGAAAGGATTTCTATATTGGATGAAGACATGTTAGTTTTCAAAAATAAATATGAAGATCTTTTGTAAAATGTGACTAAGTTCAATAAAGGAAAAGAAAGTTTGAATGCTTTATTATCATTTCAGAAATTGTCACATGATAATCATGGTATTGGATTTATTGCAAAATCTTCATGTTATAGTAATCCATATAGTTCTTTTGTAAAAAGAAAGCCTAAGAAAAATAAGTTTATATGGATTCCTAAGAACTTAAATTTTCATGATAAAAATACATATATTGCTTCATACATTCATGATATATGTGATTCTTGTAACTATGTGTATATTAACAGGTGGAAACCAAATTCTAAATGGATTTGGACTCCTAAAGGTTAAATATGTTCTTTTATGTTTGGTACCATCTAACGTTTATCTTGCAGGTACCATATAAAAATTGATAAAGAACAATTATATATATATGTACTAATATATTTGTTTGCAGGGGGGGAACAAAGTATTTCTCTATTTGTTATAACCCAATTTCTGCAGGGGGAGAAAAATATAACATTTCTTCTGCAGGGGAGGACTTGTGCACACAAAGCGTCATCATCAAAAAGGGGGAGAATGTTGGAACATATTTCAATGAAGACATTTGTGAAGATCAAATACATTTGGAGCTCTAACACATGACGAATCAAGAGTCCTACATGATCAAGATGTGCCAAGGAGAGTTGATAGAGTGTGGTTTGTAAAGTTGAAGTAGCATGTAAAAGCCTTGACACAAACACACTTTTCATAGATCCATTAGTCGACTTATTGATCTTGCAAGTCAACTAATCTCTTGTGTAGTCGACTATCCCATAGCCCAGGTCGACTAAGTTCTGTGTCCTGAAACAGACCAACTCTCTGTTTCTTTATTAGTTGACCGACAGTAAAACCAAGTCGACTAATACATCTTGTAGTCGACTAATAAGAGTCCCCTAGTCGACTAATCCTTGGTCCAAGTCGACTTGAAGGTAGTTGCAGTCGACTTGAAGTAGTTATTCTGAAAACTGTCAGGCCAACGTCTCTTGACTAGTCGACTAATAGCTAAACATAGTCGACTAATAGAAGGAATTTTGCCTAGGTTAGTCAACTAACTCCATGGGCAAGTCGACTAATAGGCAGTTCTGACTGTTGGACAGTTTTTGTTATCGGGTCTTTTGTGCAACTGTTTTCAACGTTCCTTTGATTCAAATTGCACCTATTAACTCCCTAACTAACCCTAGTCTTCAGCTATAAATAGGAAAGTTATACCAAAGGCCAATTACTAAGAGATTTTATCAGTTTTCCAAAGCCAAAAATCTGCAAACCTGAAAACTGTTTTTCCCACTTCAGTTCTTCACCAAAAGACATTTCCATTGTGAAGATTCTCTGAAGTTCTTGTTTCCTATACTGAACCTTGTCCACATACACATTCAGTACCAAGGCTATAGGAAAAGTATTGTAATTCTCAAAGCAAATCATTGTACACAGGAGGCTTCTTGGTTGTAGAGGCAGTTGTACAAGGTGAAAGGTATTCTCTTGGTGGAAGAGAAGGTGTTCTCTTGGTGAAAGAGAAGGTGTATACATTTGGCGAAGGGGATTTGTCAAGTGGTGTACATGGTGTATTGATTTTGGGTTGCAAAATCAAGGTTAAAGGAAAATCTCAAGCGGGTGGCTGGGGACTGGATGTAGGTCACAAGGACCGAACCAGGATAAATCTCTCTTGTTTGCGTTTGCATTTTCTAAGATTTGATTTCCTTTATTTGCAAGTTTGTTTATTTACTTAACGATTAATCCTTCTTGTTTAGTTTTGTGTTGACTTGTGTATTTTAGATCATTGTTGCCAACAGAGATAGTTCCGCATTTATCAATATCTCGGGGACCAACAAGAGCTTGGTGGATAAAATCACCATGGATTTGACAAGCATGGCATCGCTTAGCATAGGCGATGGCATCAGGGATCATCTTCGGTCAATAATACACAAGTCTTCGGAGTTGATCTCTGAGTTTTGGACCAGGTTGGTGAGCTCCGCACATACCGTCATGAGATTCTTTGAGTGCCTCCTGTGCCTCTTCGTGTGTCAAGCAGCAAAGTAAGATTTCATAATATGATTGGTGATACAGTGTTTGTGTGATCACATTGTAGTGGAATCTAGGGGCCTTCCTTCTAATGGCAGCCGTCTCTTTAGGGTCATCAGGCAGTTTGCCGCATAAGTCACAGCCATTGAATGGAAATCGCCAATCCCTGAGCTCTGATTCTGTTGAAGTCTCTAGAACTTCTTTAACTTGAAGGTTTCTTACTGGAGTTTGATCATCTTTAAGGGCGAGCTTTGAAAGCTACAGGTCATGACTATAAACGAGTACTTTCTCTGTTGTTCCGGCTGAAAGAGCCAAGGAGGCCGCAAGAGATGCCAGTGCATCTGCATGTGCATTTTTGCCGGTGAGATACGTGGTCAATGTAGAAGTTTCTAAACTTCTCCGCCATGTGGATAGTTTCATTGTGATAGGGCACCAAGTCTTCATGTCGGACTTCGTACTCCCCGTGAACCTAATTGACGATGAGTTTTGAGTCACCGTATGCTTCAAGATTTCTAATGCCAATCTTTTCTGCGATTTGCATTCCAA
Source organism: Agave tequilana (assembly GCA_038442645.1). Lineage (NCBI taxonomy): Eukaryota > Viridiplantae > Streptophyta > Magnoliopsida > Asparagales > Asparagaceae > Agave > Agave tequilana. The sequence goes on along the minus strand of JAVJIF010003164.1, from coordinate 237,220 downwards.
TTAAAAAAGCGTTATATTCTGCTATATTGTTGGAACATGGCTCAATTAGTGAGAATGCACGAGGAATCACGTAGTTTTGTGGAGACACGAGCATTACCCGTACTCCTGCCATGATTTACCCTTACTCCTGCCATGATGATTCCTCTAGCACCGGTTCTCGATGCACCATCGAAAAATAGTTGCCACACCTGTTCTTCGAATGATGTTTGAGTTATATAAATTTTGGCGACCTTATCTGGGACATCTTCATAAAGTTTAATCATCCTTGGATCTGGATACTCAGCCAAGAAATCTGTTCTGTGGCAAGAACTGCAGTTCATATAAATAAAATAATATGGCCCATTTCACTAATCGACCATTTAGTGATGATGGTTTTGTCATAAGCAATCTCAAAGGATTGGCTTTTGATATAACATGAATAGTTTAGTCCACCAAGTAGTGTTGCATCTTTTGGATAGCGAACACCAATACAAGGTATTCTTTTTCGATCGAGTTGTATCGATGCTCAGCTCTGATCATGATTCTACTCAGGTAATAGATTACTTGCTCGTGCGCCCAAAGAATGATCCATAGCTCGAACATATATCAGGAAGGGTTTCCCTGACACTGGAGCAGCGAAGACAGGTGGGTGAGTGAAGTACTATTTGATCTCCTCGAACACTTCTTGGCAAGCATTATCCCAAATGAATAAGACTCCCTTCTGCATCAATTGGTAAAAGTTTGGCATTGTCCTGAGAGGTTTGAGATAAATCTCTGGATGTAGGCTAGCTGCCTTTGCAATCCTCTAAGTTCTCTAAGATTCCTTGGAGGTTGCATCTCCTGGATGGCACAGATTTTCTCCAGGTCGAGGTGGATTCCCTTGGATGTCACGACAAACTCAAGGAATTTACCGCTGGCCACCCCAAGAAGGATTTGATAGGATTCTTCTTCATTGATGCGCTTGCATAATGTCGAATATTCTTTTCAGATCTGCTATGTGATCACCTTGGCATGATTTTTCACTGCAAAATTGTCTATGTAACATTCCACTGTCTTGCATATATGCTCATAAAAGATTGTATTCATAGCTCTCTAATATATCGTGATTGGTCGCTAATATTGCATATTTAATATCATATGTCCATACTTATTATAGAATAAAAGCCTGCATTGTCCTAATTAATTGTTTGATTTATTTGCAGGCCCAATCTTTAAGGAGTTGAAGAGAAATGAGCCCAAAGCCCACCAAAATTCTGAATTAAATCAGAATTAATTCGCACCAAATAAATCAGGGCAAAATCAAGAGGTGGAAAACTGGTTGAGAAGAATCCTCTCAGAATCGATCGGTTAAAGCCAAGAATCCAAGGCCATTTCGTCAGAATCCGGGACTCAAACTGACAAACCAACTCCAGATATAGTCAGAAGGCCAAACTAGCGCGACCCACCAACAGGGTGTGGCCACCTGGCCACACCCTGGCCGTGGAAACGCGGCAATAGCCGCGTTTCTGCGGCAATCTTGGGGAGTTAGGGGGAGCGTTTGCTCCCCCGATCTCCCCGGGATCCTGGTTGTTGGGTTTATGCCTATAAAAGGCCTGTACTTGCGCTGAAAATGGGACGCCATGCAGATTAGGATTTAGCCTAGTTTTCATTCTTTGTAGTTTAGGTTTTTCTTTTCTTTTTTATGTAATTTGTATGTAACTTAGGGTAGAAGAAGATTCATGTAAGTAAGAGAGAGAGGCTGACGTTGAGAGTGACACCGATGTACCCTCCTCCTTTCTTCCATTGTCTCTGCAATTAATAAAGGTAAAAGCTTCTTTTTATGTTCGTATTTTGTTTTGCTTTATTCTTCCTCTTCTACTTTACCTTGGTTGTATTTGTTGAGTTTACAAGTGAAATCCAAAGCAAGTATAACTAAGCTACGTGAGAGCCAGCGATAGTTCATGAAGACGTTCTCCTCTTCCAAGATCTGCATCACTTCGTTCTTGCTAGGCTTGACGATATAATATGCACGGGGACTGAGCTCGAGCTTATGATCTATGCGTTGAACGCCTCCGAAGCAATGGTAGAACATGCAACGGTTTCCAGGTAAGTCATCACTCAACCTAGGTAAGTATTCCTTCCTTTCTTCCTTTCTCTCATTTCTGTAAATTATATCACCACCTCTTCCAACTCTTTCTTCTCCACTCACTCCATTTATACATAGTCGCTTTTCTTGTTTTCTGATTTGTCCACCTTCTTCATCTTTCATTTTCTTCTTAACTTTAACTATAACTTTCTTTTTCATTTTTATAACTTTAAAAACAGAGAAGAACCTTCGCTTTTCTTCTTAACGATTTCAATAAAGAAACGTAAAGCTTCCATCGCAAACCCTCCTTGTGGATCACGACCCGCATAGCCACTTGCTATAGCGGAAGAATTGAGCACTTGCACATTTTTATTATAAGTTCTGAAATTTCGTATTTTTTGTGCAGGTTGTACCTCAATCATATCGCCCCTGCATTTTTTAATCCGAAAGGCATCACGTATAGGAATACACCCCTAGTGATGTTCTGAAGGATGTATGCTTCTCATCATTAGAGTACATCTTAATTTAATTATATCCAGAGAATTTATTCATGAAAGATATCCATTCAAACCCACACGTATTTTCGATCATGACATGCGTGATTGGAAGAGGGAACTCATCTTCAGGACAAGCTTCATTTAGAGCGAAAATCAATGCAAACCCGAGTCTTCCTATTCTACTTGATGACGGGGACGATATTAGCTACCCAATCAGGGTGTAGTTCTTCCCTAATGAAACCGGAGTTTATCAGCTTCTTGACTTCCGATTGAATCGCTTCCATTATCTCTGGGCGGAACTGTCATTGCTGTTGCTTGATGGGCTTCGCATCTGGATTAATGTTTATGCGGTGCATAGCCACTTGAGGATCAAGTCCGGGCATATTCTCGTAAATCCAAGTGAAGACATCTATATACTCTCGTATGAGACATATTAGATCTTCTTTCTCGGGAAGTGATAACCTTTAGCTTATAAAAATGGGCTTAGGGTTAGCCTCATCTCCCAGATTAATCTAAGTTATCTTATCCTCTGTGGGTGGTTCATGTTATTCAAAGCAAACATCCCAGAGAGTGTTCAACTATTTAATCCAGGGATCTGTATCTGACTGAATTATTTCTTCATCTTCTTCTTTCGGGTGGCTTGTTGAGACCATGTTTACTGAAAGCTCTTTGAAGATACCGCCGACACTGACATCTGACTCCCATGATGATGTGTCTGATGAATGGTTATGGTATATTGACTCTTCAGACTCAGAGGTTGATGGGATTGGGGTTGATATATAGCCTAATCCCCTCTGAGTCTTATGATAATAATCAGGAGCTTTCCCTTTTGGAACAAAAGATTGAAACAGTTTTTGTCTTCCTTTGCTGAAGTTTAAGCCACACTTCTTCATCAAGTCATATCCCATATTCTCCATCATTCGGAGCACACTCGGCTCGTAGTGTGAGAATTGCGGAGGTTCAACCTCACTATCCGAGTCTTCTCGAATCACTGATTCGGACTCGATTCTCCCAAAAAGGATTGATTTTTGACCTTTGTGTTTTGCTGAGACCTCAAAGAAAGATCCTTGCACATCACTGATATTTTTGCACAACATAAGAGATGATTTCACTAGTGCTTGCAATGTTGTCAAGATATCTATTGCCAACCAGGGATCATCATTTATGTCAATACTAGTATCTAATGGTACAAAATCGAAGCAAATAAAGAAAAATAAGTCAAATCTAAATCTTCATTAATGTATCACTTGCCTACATCATTGGCAGTGTTATTAACATCGAGCTTATTAATGCTCGTTACAAAAGGATTTAACTCCCACAGACATTCTTCTTCTGCCTCTGTTTCAACATCAGCTTCATTGCTAGAGTTTGGTTCTTCTGATTGGGGATTCTCGTCTGCTTCTAGAAAGTCCTCGTAGAGGAGGGAGTCAGTGAAGTAGTTTCTTACTCCCTTGAACGGATGCCTTTCGGCAATCAACGTTCGAACCTTGCCGTCTTCATCAACATATTTCATAACTTGATGAAGAGTGGAGAATGCAATGGAATTGTGATGTATCCACGGTCATCCTAGTAGCAGGTTGTATGAAGTGTCGGCATAATAATATAGCACGTCACCTCAGATCTTATGTCCCCAATCTGGCATTTGAGTTTAATTTTTCCCATCGGGTGCGTACCGTTAGAATTGAAGCTATAAATGGTAGTTTAAGTGACGTTCAATCAATGAGTGGGGATTCTCAAGTGTTGCATGACCCTGTGGGGTATAACGCTCAATGCAGATCCTGGATCAACTTGAATACGGCTCACTTCAGATGATCCAATATACCCTATGAAGTACAGGGGTCTGTCATGTTTCCCTTTGACCTGCATGTCGTCCTGGGTAAACGTTATACAGGGGAAACGATGAGAAGTGTGGGGACAGTTCTCTTCATCCTTCTCTGGTTTAGATAGAATCTGGGTCATGAATGCTTCTGCATCGGCTAAGGCTTCCCTGAAGCTTCCCTTGTTGATTTGGATAGTCTCAGGAGTTCATAAAGAGTTATTCTGGCCGAGATATTAGCCAGTTGAGCCAAGACGTCAAAGTGATAAGGTTCTGATGGTCCTTCTGCTTTGTCTTTTGGAAGAGATTTAGCATAGCGAAGCTCTTTTTGCTTTTTCACGGGTTGCTTCATGGATTGTTTGACTGGTTCCTAGATTGGTTTGAATGAACTCGCCACAGCTTCATCATACTTCTTCAAGTATTGCTGACCAGATCGGTCCCTGCCACAAGCGGAGTATTCTGCTCTGCAGTAAGAATAATTATTCCTCTTCAGAATCAGTAAGAGAGACGACATTGGTTTCTGGTTCTCTGGAAGAAACACACACCATATTACAAGGTGAAGCTCTTTCTTTCCCTTTGGACTTTCTGCTGGGAACAGTAGTCCATTGCTGACTTTCAATGAAATCGGGGTGAACCTACATGATCTCTCCTTGAGGAGAAGGGACAAGTATGAGTCCTTTCTCCTGTTGGTGGTGTGGATCTGCATTGATCACTCTTAGTTCTCATTTTGGGAAGGAAACTACTCTGACTGGTTTTAGTGGCTGTTTCTCAAACTTAAGGAATGACATCATGTTAGTTGTCGCATTCTTTTACTCTGGTGAAGCTTAAGGACTTCCGCATCAATCAAAGCCTGGAGGATATATTTGAAGATATAGCAATTCTTAGTAGGGTGCTCCAGCATCCTGTGGTACAAGTAGTAATTAGGGTTGCCTGTCTTGCCTACTTCTTCAGGACGTCTGACTTCTGGAAGCTTTAACCTGCTGCTCTTGTTAAGTAACTTAAACAAAGAGTCAACATGCTCGTCTTTGAAGAAGTACTGCTTGTTGGTGCGCTTTTGATTTGAAGAACCACCCCTTCAAGTCGGTTGTGGTTTAGGAAGAGATTTCATCTCTGTTTCCAGTATATCTTTTCTTTTGGCTTGGGAAGATGCTTCTGGCGCGCGCCTTGTCGACTTCTCGGGTAGGCTTACTTTCTTCTGCTTTGACCCTGGCAATAATCTCCTCAGCTTGCTTATCTTGTTGCACCAATTGCTTCCAAGTGCGGCTCTTAGCCACTCCTATTTGAGCTAGGAGTGCAGTTTATAGATTATGGTGACATGTTTCCACCAATGTGACTTGGATTTCAGAGTGCCATGTTCTGAAATCTTTCCGCAAATACCTTGACCGGTTCTCCTTTTCTTTGCTTCGTTGCCAGAATAGTCGGCATGGTTATCTCCGAGTCATCTTAGAAGAAACAGGCAAGAAATAGCTTCTCCATGTCACATCAGTTTTGATGGATCCTTCAGGAAGCTTTAGGAGCCATTCAAAGGCAATCCCTTTAAGGGTGCCAATGAATAAACGTGCCAAGGTTGCATCATTTGATACTATGTTTCCAGTCTAATACTTGAAGCAGTATATTCGTTGGTTCGGAGACCCTTTGCCGTTGAAAGTTTGTAGGGTCGGAGCTTTAAATTTGGGAGGATACGAGACAAGATCCCACTAAGCTGGGTATGGCCGGACCACTCTTTCTTCTTGAAGGCTGCCTCGAATGGCGAGAGCTTCAAGATGCTTCTCTAGTTCACCCATTCTCTTTGAGTGATCACTTCTAGCTTACGAATCTTCTTTTTCGTCAGGTGGGGTCTCTAGATTCTCAAAGTTGGCATTCCCACCGCCAGAATCTTCGGCGTTAGAGTCTTCACCCAAATGGCCTTTTCCCTTGCTTGAAGACCCTTTAGTATTTGGCTCCTTCTTTTTCTTAAGCAGCTTGGTCAACATCTGCTTAAGAGTGTCGATAGATTCTTGTTGAGCATAAATCATAACGAGCTGGACTTGCTGTTCAAAGCACCTGGCCATTTTTTCAGGAGTGCTTGCCATATATACGAAAGATTCTCTCTTTCCAAAAGAGTTCGAGGCTTGTGATTTCGTAATGGCTGAATGTGCTTCACTCAGTTCATTGCCCTGAGCCAATGCATTATAATTTACTGGGGCAATTGTACCGGTCCGACTGCAGGTATATTGGTACACCCCTTCTGGTTTAGCATCAAACTGGTCGGAGTTGATAGTGGCTGCTTCACTTTGGCCCTGCTTGGTGTGGTGCTTGGGCTCACCATGTTTGCAGTGACTTTAGGGTTCGGAAAAGGTTCTCTTCTTATGAGAGCCGAGTGGGAGACCGGAGCTACTGATAACCTTTTAAATACTGACTGTTTGCTCGAATACGTGATGCAGTGACATTCAGAGAGCACTATTGTGATGAGTCATTCACAACAACACTGGGGAGTGATTTGACATGCGCTCCTCTTCTTTGTCAAGTAATCTCTTAGATCCATTGTAGGGGTCTCTAAAAGATTAGCTTCAGGTTTTTAGGGATGAGGATTTTCAGGTTCAGCTCTGACTTTATTCATTGAAGAGTGAACACGAGCTTCGCGTTGTGACATGAGACAGGGTCTCATGCACGCGGGTCTCGCTTTTTACATTTAAAATGCAGGGCTTGTATGGTTGCTCTGGCCTGTGAGCGTCACGTTTTGAAGTCAAAACGCGAGCTTCGCGTTCTGCATTTGAAACGCGAGCCTTGCATCCTTTGGTTAGAATATGGGCCTCACATTTTTTAATTGATATGCGGATCTCATGTTTTGCATTTGAAATGCGGGCCTCATGTTTAGAAATGCGGGCCTCGCGTTCTTGTGTTAAAACGCTGATCTCGCATTTTGGGACAAAAACATGGACCTCGCGCTTAGGAACAGAGACGTTCGTGTCTTATTATTCGATGCGGGGCTGAGCTCTGTGTTCTGCACCTACTGAATAGATTGCATCTATAGCTCTTTCGATTTGTTGTCGGCAAGCTTGACACCTTTGTCGACGTTCAGCATTGGGTTACGCTTCATTGGTTGGTTGGAACCCCCGGTAACTTGCGGTCAAGGAACCTAGAGAGGAGATCGATGGCTAAATTTATCTTGACCACCTTTGGCTACGCAGGTCTCGTGGGAGACGTTGACGCGGGCCACACAATCAAACACTGCGTTGCTCGCGCATGCCATTTTTGGAGAAGTCTCTGAAGAGACTTGAGAACAGATCTCTGAAGGGACCTTACGGCATTGCCACATTGCCTTCAGGCCTTTGGAGCTTGAAGAGAGAAACTCTTCATACTTTACTTGGTCAAACTCAACAATGAGCGATTTGACCGTCATTCCGATGAAGTTGACATCTGCTTGCGCCACCATGTTCTCATCAGTTGAGAAAACAGTCCCCAGTGGAGTCGCCATCTTTTTTATGAGTCAAAAAAACACAATTTTAAAATTCTTTTAATTGAATAGAAGATTATAACGAATACAATCCGATTACAAAAGAGAGAAAATCTTTTGATTGATTATCCTCTTTATTTAAAACTGGGTTCTTCACGTGGCGGTGGAAAGTGAGTCTTGGTCTCCGTTGACCGGCTAGGTGTCAGACTTCTTTGGGAGGAAAATCTTCTCTTTGAATCACTGACAGATTAGCACAGCTCTTATCAATGACAAAATCTCAAAAAGAGATTAAAAAGAAAACTAAATTTGAACTAAGAAAGTTTAAAGAGACAAACTCCTTTGATTCTTTCTTTCTTCCACTCTGATCACCAACGCCCTTTTCAATAGTTTTCTTGACTATTTATAGAGGGTTTTAGGGGTATAATTGTCCCCTAAAATTCCTCCATAAGAGGGTTAACTCCCCTCATTATGTGGGTTTAATTGACCCAGTAATGAGGCAGTTACAGCATAAATACAACACTATTCTATTGCCTGAAATGCAGGCTTAAGCCTCGCGTTTTCATAGAAACGCGGACATGGCTAAGTTCCATGTTTGAACTGAAACACAGGCTTAACAAGCCCTGCGTTAGATTGCAAATGCGGGTTTAGACTGAGCTTCGCGTTTGAATTAAAACGCGGGCTTGGATCAGCCTTGCGTTTTGAATTGAACGCTGGGGTAGACTGAACTTCGCATTTTGAATTGAATGCTGACCTGAGTACGCCTCACATTTCTTATTAATCTAAGCCATGTGTTTGATAATTTTGTTTTTAATTTTTTTACTGTCCACATCTTTCTGACCATATTATGACATAACTAAGATTTACTTATTTCTAAAATTTTACTTCCAATCTTTTTAAATACATATACAAGTATGTGTCCTCCATGCTTTTTAATTCACAGTGATCACAAAGCTTTGACTGATTTTATAAATACTGCTACCATGATCGCAGACTTAATATATTACTTGCAATTTATGTCATCATACAATGAGAAATATAATCATTTTCTATAGAACAATATAAATTTTTTATTAAGAAGTTAACTATGGTCGCACTCTGTGATTAGGAATGAAAAGTTCTTATTTTTTATCCGAACTGCGACTAAGATCACAGTGAACAAATAATATATTCTATCAAGTAAAATATGGTCGCTGTCTTCAGTTAAATATATTCTGCCACTATGGTCACAGTCTTTAGATAAATATATCCTGTCAAGAAAAAACTGTGATTATGATCACAGTCTAAAATTAACTACATTGATACATGAAATTGTGACCATGGTCGCATTTCTGACAAAACACTTTGGTCGTAGTATATTCAATCAAGTAAAAAACTGCGACTATGGTCGCAGTCCAAAGTTAACTATATTGACAGTTGATACTGCGACCATGATCGCAGTCCTCTCAAAACAGTATATTTCACTATATCAAATAAATTAAATAATTGCAGCAATGGTCGTAGTGTGTAACATAAAGGGAAAGTTCTTATCGTACGTGAAAATTACGACAACAATCACAGTGAAGAACAAATATATAAAATCATAAGTAAACTGCGACTCTAGTCAGTAAAATCCTTTCTACGTAGATACTGTAACCTTGGTCACATTCCTCATAAAACAATGCAGAACATATCATAAAATTCTAAAAAAAGGAATTAATTTATATCACAATGAAGCACAATAATGACATGTCTGTGAGTTCCACATGATACAATACATTGCAAATAATCTTAAAAAATACAATAGCTACTTCCTTCTCACTTGCTAACCTCTGATACTATTTCCTTTATGAATTAAAAACAAACAAAAAAATAAATTCATGTGATAATGAAAACAACATGCATAGAAATAATAGACATGATGTAAATGTTTGAAACATGCAAGTAAAATGCATTTGATACAAGAGAAAGATGCCATACCAATAATGGGCAATCAGTCCTGTAATAACTGAATTATTGACATTTCACATTTACGCTGCTCACCTCCTTTTATGACAGAGATGTTGGTCTAAACGCCATTTGCCCTACTTTTGATAATAACAAAACACATGAAGTTATGTTTTCTAACAATTTTATTTAAATAAGTTTCAAGATTTTCATTGTTGCATTTGGCTTCTTCAATAAGACTCACACCATTTTGAAGCCATAAAGATGATGATCAAAGAGCCTAAGCACCAAGAAGACATATATATGAGATTCACCAAGCTCAAGGATCAAGATTGCAAAGAAGTAAAGATTATAGAAGATTTTTGCTTTTTGTATTTTTTGTATAGGATTTATAGTCTTGTTAAAACTAAAGTAGTAAGTTTGATAGCTCTTGAGATTCACAGACATACACATTTCATTCATATCTCTAAATGTTTTTGAAAACACTTCAATATGTTTTACTATTTAGTTTTCAAAAATGGGTTTTGGAATAACAGTTTTTCATTTAGAAAAATAATTTTCACAAAATATAGTTCTATTTAGTTTTTGTGATGATCTTTGATCACCCACTGGACCTATTATTATACAAGAACTTTATTTTGTATTTATAATCAAGATATTTTGTTGAAAAAGAGATGGATTTCAAAATGTTTTCGCAAACCAGATTTTGGCCCTGAGTCGGTCGACTGTTAACAGAGCTAATTTGCTCTGTCAGTCAACCGAGCGGTTGACCATTTGAAGAGCTAAACTGCTCTATAGGTCGACCGACCAGTTAACTGTTTATGCACAGTATTTCGCTTGCATTGTTGTGCACAGCGGTCGACAAACTGAGAGACTCTTTGTCTCTGTTGGGTCACGGTCGACCAATCGGTTTAACTGTTGGAGAGTTATGCTCTATTTAGGTTACTCAGTCGACCGGTCGATCAACCGCTAACCTCAACAGTTAAATTTTTGACCGTTGGCGGTCAACTGGTTGGTCGACCGACAGAAGAGTTTTCTTCTGATTTTTCCCAATGGCTATATTTCTAGACTGTCTTTTCTGGGTCACTTCCCAATAGATATATTGGGTTTTCTCTAATTGTTTTCATCTTCGACATATAGTAGGACTATAGAAAAATTCCATAACAATTTTTCAAGACCCGAGAACAAGTTTTAGTGATCAAAATCTATTTTCTCAAAAGATTTTCATATTAAACCAAAAAGTCCACTTCTTTGTTTTTGCTTGAGCTTTCCTTCATATCTTTACAAGCATTTCATATAACACAATCTCAAAAAGCTTCATCTACTATACTTGGTTATAGGATTGTGTGTGAGCTTTTGTGATCAAGAAGAAAATCACCATTTCTTGTATTCGTGAAGTTGTAGAGGTTGCAGCCTCAAGTGAGCTCGATTGTAGGTGTTGTGGCACCAAGAAAGGGACTTGAGAATCCATTGAGCTCTTGCAGGAACTTATAAGGGTTGGTGATCTCGCGGGATCGGTTTAGTGAAAATTCTTTATTGCGGTGAAGGCAGGAACGTACAGCGATGGCTTGAACCTCGAAACACATCCTTGCGTTTGCGATGACTCTCCTATCTCTTAACTCAACACTCTCTCTATTCTTGCATGTTGTTATTGTTTACTATATTGCAAATATTTCTTATGTTGCAATTATTTATTGCTAATTAGCTAGTAATTATTTTTAATTTCGCATCATTTACCATCAACCTATAGCCATCACCTATTCACCCCCCTCTAGGTGATTTATAATTGGTATCAAAGCCTAACCTTAGTCTTTGATTTAATCGCCTTAGGGAGATCCTTATTTTGGCTATATATATTTGTTGCATTTACTACTTGTATTGCATTCTTACTTGATATCATGGCATACCACGACTTTTCTAGCATCAAGTCCCCACCCACGTTTGATGGGTTGAATTTTCCTATATGGAAAGTGAAGATGACCCTTTTTCTTAAGTCTCCAGGATATATGGTTACAAAGGTTGTTACTAGGGAGTTTGTAGAACCTCATGGTAATGAAGATACATGGTCCGAGGCAACCGCCAAGGATTATGAGGCCAATGCAAAGGCACAATATGCATTGACACAAGCACTTAATGATGATGATCTTTCACGTATCATAAATTGCAAATCCGCATTTAAACTTTGGAATGATTTGCTTATTACTAATGAGAGAACATCTCAAGTCAAGAGATCTAAAGTTGACTTACTTCGTTCTCAATACGATAATTTTTATATGCTTGATGATGAGTCAATTAATGAAATGCTTTCTTGCTTCACTAAAATCACATATCGGTTGTCTTCCCTAGGTGATAAAATTGACAACGATCAAAAGGTGAGAAAAGTGATATGAGCTCTTCCTAAAGCTTGGGAGGTCAAGGCGACCACTCTCAAGGAGCTTAACGACCCAGAAAAGATGGACTTCTCCGGATTCATTAGAAATCTCAAAACCCATGAAATGAAGATGAAGGTTCATGGAGAGAGAGAACCTACCAAGAAGAAATCCATAGCATTCAAGGCTACTCCCTCTTCCATTGAAGAAGAAGAATCATCGAAAGATGGTGATGAAGACTTCGCCATGCTTATCTAAAAAGTGGGGAGAATGTTTTACAAGAAGGGGAGAAAAAGAAACTTCCAAAGAGGAAGACCCCAAGAAAGATTTGAGAAGAAGAAGGAAGAGATGGGTCCTTATTATCATTACAAGAAGATGGGACACCTTATAGCGGATTATCCCTCACTTCAAGTGATCACATCTAGTAAGATACAAAAGAAGAAGAAGGTTGTGGTGGCTACATGGGATGACTCAGCGATGAAGTCCGAAGAAGAGATTGACACCGCTCATGTGTACTTTATGGCAAACGGAGCGGAGATTTCTAAGGTAACACTTGATACCTCTCTTGATGATGATGAGCTTACTATGGATGAGCTAGCTCAATTTTTTGAAGAATTAAAAAGTAGATATGAAATTTTACTTCTTCAAAATAAAAGTTTCAAAAAGAAAAATGAAGTTTTGAAAAATAAGTTAGATATTGTTTTTAAAGAGAAAAATGATTTGTTAAATTTTTTGAAAAGATTAAAAAGGATTTTCATGATCAAAAACTTGTTTGTAAGCGCAAAAGCCCTAGCATTATTTTTGATAAAAATGAATTTTTAGATATTAAAAAACACATTGATGTTTTGTATTCTACTTTGAAAAAGTGTGCTTTTGATACGAGTAAAATTAGTTCTACGTTTCCAGAGGGAAAAACTCAGAGGAAACACACATCTTCTCATACACAACATGCTTCACATGCACATCAACACAATCATGCATATATTAATGGTAAAGTGTACACTTGTACGCATTGCGGCCGCAAAGGCCATTTAGCTAGATTTTGTTATGCTAAGTTGACTATGTTGAATAAGAATGTTCAGGTTCGAGAAAATGCTGACCCCATAGGACCCAAAAAGATATGGATACAAAGGAATACTCCAAATTTGATTGATGTAGGTGCTTCTTCCTCCAAGACGTAGGGAAGATGGTGCCTTGGTAGTAGATGCATTAGAGCGCAAAGCAGTAACAATTTAATGCATCGCTATCAAGAGAATAGGTGGGAGAACACCACCTCTTTTTGGAGATTGCCTATGCTTCGGTAACATCTCCACTTGAAAATTTTTATTTCTAGCTAGTTTTTCATTTGTGATAACATGATTTATTTTGCAATAGAATTGATATCATGTTCATGTTTTAGCTAGTTCTTCGACAATTCTGCTTTGTTCACTTTACTAGCCCATTGCTTGATTGCTCTTGCTTGTAGTGTATATCCTGTTCATTTTTTTTCACATACGATAGATATATATATATGTATGTGTACTTAATTTCTTTTCTTGATCACATACATGTACATTTTTATTCATGTGTATCAATCTTGTTTTTGGGTATCTTATTTAAATCATTATTAAGCAATAAATAAAGATTGCAATTATACTCCTCAACTCTTATCTAGAGGAATAACAAGGAGAAGTTCAGAACCCGTTAAGGGTATTCGTCTTCAAAATCTTGTATTTTAATTGCATAAAATATGAATTAAATAATGCAAAATATTTTTATATATACAAAATCTATTTTGATATCATATTTATTCTTATACATGCTATATAATATTTGGACTTCTATTTTACCTATGAAAAGATTTTAGTTGAGTTGATTTCAAAATCCTATTTTATATAGTCAAAATTTCAATTTTTGGGGTGTTCAGGTCAACCAAACTTACCGGTGAATTTTAATTAAGGCCGATCGATCGAGATAGCCTGTTTTATTTTACAGAGCCTACAGCCTTGGGTGGTTGATCGAGTGGTCGACCGACTGTAAACATTTTTGGTTTCGAGTGGACCACGATCGACCGAGTGGTAGACCGATAATCAGATCTGGCATTTTTCTGAGTCTTTAAAACCCCATATCCCCTTTCTTTTCCCCATTCTTTCTCATCCACCAACTTCTCTCCCCACATTCCTTCTTCCTCTCTCTCCCAAATCCATTCACTTCTCAAATCCAACCCTAAAGTTTTCTTGAATCTAACTTTTATCCTTTGGATTCTTTGATTTCAAGGAGGATTTTTTGAAAATTTTCTGGTAAACCCTAGTTTCATCCCAAAGTTTCTTGCTTCAATTTTTCTATCAATTTCTTTCAAATTCGTTCCCTATTTTGTGATCTCTATCATATTTAATTCCATCATGTCGAAGCGCCCTACATAGGAAAAGTCTCTAAAACACCGAATCCTCCATAAATGTGTTTGTTTCACAGAATGCTTCACATAATATTCTATTATTCACCACAAACACGTGATTTTGGGTCGTACAGTTGTTCTAATCGATTTCGATCATCTAAATCTAGCCCAAATATTAAAAACTAGCTCCCTTGAATATCTTATTACGATTAGAGAGCCTGTTTATCCAGAGTTAGTTCCCTATTTTTACTCTAACTTATCTTTTCATGCAAATCACATTCAGTCTAGAGTCAAGGGCATTGACATTGACCTCTCACTCAAAAAAAATTTGTCCGCCTACTTCATCTCTCCTGTGATGGTGTAGATATCACAACGTTGATCTGCAAGATTTTGCATATTCGGACAGTAAGACTACTCTCATCGCTTCTCAGTTACTCCATGGCAATGAGAACCTTGGTCTAGTAAGGAATGAAGAGGTAAAGTATTAAACTCTCACCGCTCAAGTCCTTGCCAAGATCGTGTTCTTTAACCTCCTGCCAAAATTAGGAGAATAGCCACGCGCGGGGGTCCACTCCACTTCTAATTTATTGCCTTTTGAAAGGCATTAGAGTCAACATTCTCAAGCTGATCGTTGATTTCATGCTCTCCGAACATCTGATGATCCCAAATAGGAATCTTTCTTTTGGGATGCTTATCACCCACCTTCTTAAACTCCTCAAATTTGACCTATCGGGTGAAAAGCTTTTGCACCCTCTGTTGACATCAATAGTACTTCTTAAGAGGATGCATATAGGAGAGTCTGCCCCTATTTCACCCCCTCATGTTATTCCACCGTTTGCATCTGGATCCTACTCTGCTTTTGCAGGTCCTTTTGCTCCATTCTCTGCACAACTTCAAAATCTTTCTCTGAATATCAACACACAGTTTGACAAAATATTGACACGTGAGGATGAGTACCGATAGGAATATCGGAATGACATGGCACATTTCTGCTCCTCCATTAGATATCTTTAGAATTGTGTTGATGAGAGCTTCTAAAGGCATGCGTGGCCTGCTCCTCTTCCAAGTGATTACGCTCAGCCTCTTCCTACTATGGGTCCTCCTTTTGATCTGTGTGTTCCTTCTTTAGCACCATTCAGAGCGTCGGCTCCTCCTATTGATCTAGATTTCCCAGCCGAGAAGAAGATTGATCCCCTTTGTTGATACTGACAAGAAGGGGGTGAGTGATGGAGTAATGGAGTTGTCTAGGTTGGTTTATTTTTATGTTTTATATGTATTAGGATTTGGACATGTAATGTTTTTATCTGTATTTGGACATATAGTACTTTGTTTATTTTTATGGTATGTACTTTAGATTATGACATGGAGTATATGATATTATGTTTGTTTATGAAGATATGTATTTTCTCTTGATGATTGGTTTTGATATTCCATATCGTAAGATGTACATATCTAGTGTGTGGTTGTGGTATGTTGTATTTCTATGCTTATTATTTGTACTCTATTGTGTGACCATCCACCAACCCTACTTATTTTGGAGGATGGAATGAATGGAAGGTTGCAGGAAACACATTTGTGCATACTCTTTCATATATCTATGTACTTGTATGCATAAATGTAATGCATAGTGCTTACATTGTAACATCATATACATATGCTTTAGATGTTGCATTTTGATTAAATGATATATTTGTTATATGCATGTGTTTAGGGGGAGCTTTGCTTGAAGTCTCCTTTCTATTTATTTATAATAACTTTTTTGTTTTATCATCATCTAAAAGGGGGAGATTGTTGGCCCAAAGGCTATTTGCCCTACTTTTGATGATAACAAAACATATGAAGTTATGTTTTCTAACAATTTCATTTAAATAAGTTTCAATATTTTCATTGTTGCATTGGATTCTTTAATAAGACTCACACCGTTTTGGAGCCAATAAAATGATGATCCAAGAGCCTAAGCACCAAGAGACATATACATGAGATTCACCAAGCTCAAGGATCAAGAATGCAAAGAAGTAAAGACTATAAAAGATTTCTACTTTTTGTATTTTTAGTATAGGATTTATAGTCTTGTTAAAATCAAGGTAGTAAGTTTGATAGCTCTTGAGATTCACACACACGCACACATTTTATTCATATCTCTAAATATTTTGAAAACACTTCAACATGTTTTTCTATTTAGTTTTCAAAAATGGGTTTCGAAAAAATGATTTTTCATTTCGAAAAGTAATTTTCACAAAATATAGTTCTACTTATTTTTGTGATGATCTCTAATCACCCACTGGACCTATTATGATACAAGAACTTTATTTTATATTTATGATCAAGATATATTTTGTCGGAAAAAGAGATGGACTTCAAAATGTTTTCGAACTAGATTTTGGCCCTGAGTCGGTCGACCGATCAGTCGACCATTGACAGAGCTAATTTGCTCTGTTGGTCGACCTTGCAGTTGACCATTTAAAGAGCTAAATTGCTCTATCGGTTGACCGGCCATTCGACTGTTTATGCACAGAATTTCGCTTGAATTGTTGTGCACAGCGGTCGACCGACCAGTCGACAAACTGAGAGACTTTTTGTCTCTGTTGGGTCACGATCGACTGACCGGTCGACCGTTGGAGAGTTGTGCTCTCTGTTTGGGTTACTCGGTTGATCGGTCAGTCGACCGCTAACTCCAACGGTCGAATTTTCGACCATTGGGGTCGACCGGCCGGTCGACTGACATAAGACTTTCTTCTGATTTTTTCCCATTGACTATATTTTTGGACTGTCTTTTCTGGGTCACTTTCCAAAATGTATATTGAGCTACTTGTTTTCATTCCTATATATAGTGGGACTGTAAAAATACCCATAACAATTTTTCAACACCCAAGAACAAGTTTTAGTGATCAAAATCTATTTTCTCAAAAGATTTTCATATTGAACCAAAAGGTCCACATCTTTGGTTTTGCTTGAGCATTTCTTCACATCTTTGCAAGCATTTCTCATCACACAATTTCAAAGAGCTTGATTGCTAAAAGAAAGAACAATCAAAGAGTTTAAGAATTTACCGTGTAGCTTGAGGCTAACGGGTCGTGTCCATGAGGAGGAATGCAATGGAAGCTTTTCGGTGAATCGTTTAAAAACAAAGAATTGTGTTTTTTTTTTATAGAAAAGAGAATGGAAAGAAAGAGATGATTAAATAATAAATTGCAACTTTAGAAAAGGTTTTAGAGAAGGTGATTTAAAAAGTTCGAAGATTGTTTTGTTGATTATAATAATGAACCAAATCTGGGCTCACTATCTCACTACTCAATTGTTCATTCTTCTATTAAAATCTTAAATGCCTCAAAGTTGTAATACCCCTCTCCGGAATACGTACTTGGTTACGTATTCAGTCTTCCGATCGTATTTTCCGATTTACCTTCCGTATTTGACCAATTTCAATTCCAAATATCATTTTCCAATATTTTAGATTTTATGTGATTTTCTGGAATTTTCTGGAATTAAAATGAATTTCTCGAAACCGGTGTCGGCCAGTACCGCTGACCGATTTCCGAATTTTTATCTTCCAAACTGTTAGGAATTTTTAGAAAGTCCTTTAGGCTTTATTCCTTAGAATCATATTTTCAACCTACACTCTTTTTCTGGAGATTTTACGAATTTATGAAAATTCTTTCGGAGTCGGTAAATAACTGATTCCGGGATTTTTAATTAAAAATCTATACAGTATTTCTTCAAACGAATTTCACCATGAGTCTTCAAATATTATTCTTGATTTTTGGTAAAATTTTCAGACCAATCCGAGATACTTGAAATTCGGACCTTTTTTCAAAAATTGCAAGATTCCAATTCCACTTCATTTCCACCTCATTTCCCACTCACCACTTCACCTAACCCCACTCACTCTCTCCCCTCTCCCACAGCCGGCCAAGTGGCCAAGGAGAGGACACTCACCTCACCCCTCCTTTTGCAAGAAAACCCCTCACTTCTATCCAATTTCCAACCCCTTTACAAAAATCCCAAACTATAAATTCCTATTCATTTGCAAATCACTCTTTTTCTCTCTTTCACTTCAACAAGAGAAGAGAAGCTCCATAATCTCCTTCTTCCTCAAGCAAAAAAACCCTAGCTCCAAGAACCCAATCTCTTCACCTCCACCTCAAGATCTCAAGGACTTCCTCAAGGGCTTCATCTAGGGCTTCCTCAAGGACCTCAACTTCAACCATCATCCTCATCCTTGGATCAAGTCACAATTGAACCTATCCCAAGTGAGTATTTCACTCACCAAGACTTGTATTAGCCCTAGAATACTTGTATCTACACTTCTTGTACACCTAGGTCACCAAAAACCACGAATTGAACCATCAAACACACTTCCAGAAATTCTGATCTGCTCACTGTTCTTCACAGTATTAGTCGACTCATCATAGGAACTAGTCGACTAGAACACTTAGCTGAAACTTAGTTTTCTGGAAAAACCCAGTATTAGTCGACTTGCCCCAAATATTAGTCGACTAACAAACTCTCTGGAAACCCATATTAGTCGACTCCTGAATTCACCTAGTCGACTAATCCATCCTGGACCAGAAAACCCAACTTTCTGTATCAGCAGACTTAGTCGACTTAAGTGTCCATTAGTCGACTAGAACTCCCTATTAGTCGACTAACCTTCCTACCCTAGTCGACTAACTTTCCCTGAAACAGAATTCTAACTCTCTGTATCCCAGTATTAGTCGACTAACCCTTACCCCTAGTCGACTAATCCTGACTGTGTGTCATAGTTAATTTCTGTTCTGAATTTGGTTTTTATACTTGTTACATATGTATTATACCTTGCTTATTCATGCTTCAATACGGGCTCTACATGATCTATTACTGAGTGGATGTATCTCTTAATGCCTCAATGACTTATTATTGCATATACTCGTTTCATGACATGTTAAATAGTAAATATCACCACTTATCATGCCATCTCTTAAAACTAAGCATGATACACTTGACTTTTACATAAAAAGCACCAACTTACATATGGGTCGGGGGAAATATGCGGATATCGATACGTGTTCGTGTTTACAGTGGCTTTTAGGTATATTGTACAATTACTGTTCCGGTCTTACCTGTGGTACTCCAGGGGACCGAGGGGAGTGCTTTCTCCCTTTCCTGTTTACTGTCATGACAAGGGCATACATAAGTCCCTCCTGTTTAGCCTTGCGGCAGGTCCGTCTTCAAGCAACGGAACAATCCTGGGCCGTGGTCCCGGGTATGCACGGGACCCACTGTAAACATAGTTCGTCGATACAACCGCTGTTTCCAATAACAACCTTGTTTCACTAGGATATGGATCTATGTGCTCTGGGACGCTGGGTCACATAGCTAGATATCACAGTAAGACAAGTAATAATAATAAGACGTTAATTGTAGATTTGTTGCATATGATCTTACCTTATTGAGTTTACATCGCTTGTTATTCATTGCTATTTATTGTAACTTCATTACCTTTATTCATGATCCTTATGTCACTTGACTATCTTTTATTTGTTATTATGTCTTGACCCTTTGGATTTGCATATTCAGATTCCGAGGCCTGGGTCAAAGTGGAGCCATCCACCGAAGATCAGGCTTTCTTTAGTGAGCAGGCAGATTAGCTCCGGTCCTCGTGCCAGACTCTTCCTTTTGGTTCACGGGATCTCCATCCATTTCGTGAGCATTTTTGTATTTTGGTTATATAGGATTCATTTTGGACTTGGGTTGTGATAAAGGACACTTGTAAAGTGATTTTGCTTATCATAACTTGTATAGCTTTGTATTTATCTTTTGTAAGTTGGCATATGAATATACCACGCTGTGTGTTGTACTCTGATACTTGTTGTACTTAATGCTTAGCGTATATACGTGGGGGCACCATCTGACCTACGTATATGCGTTGCAGTGACGTTCCCGTATCATTGGGATCGGGGCGTTACAGGTTGGTATCAGAGCCCAGGCTCTCAAACCTAAAAGTACAACCAAGTGGCAAATTCTAGTGATTTGCTAATGCCAACTACAATGTACAAAGTTATATAGTCCTTCTTGACTTCGTCCTTGATTCGATCCTCGTATCCTAACTCCTTCCCTTTGTTTCCAATTCCAGATCTTATCCCTTTCGGTATGGAGAGACGTTCGGGTCGCAACAATGTCGGGCAAGTACCGAATGGACCCGGAGGAGGAGAGGGTGCTGATATCCTGAGGATCATTCAGACTATGCTGGGAAACCAGCAACAGCAGATGGAGAATCAGCATCAGCAGACTGAGCTCCTCAGGCAGGAGTTGGCAGCCCCGAAGGAGCAGAAGCCGGGGAGCATCTCAGACTTCCGACGGCTACAGCCGGCCGTATTCACGGGAGTCGAGAGGCCATTGGAGGCTGAACAGTGGTAACAGACACCACCGATCTGCTGAACGCCGCCAGGGTGCCTAAGGAGAACCAAGTGGAGGTTGCAAAGATCCAGCTAAAGGACATAGCCAGGACTTGGTGGCTTGCAGAGGAGGCTCGCTTGAAGAAGCCTATCTCTTGGGATACGTTCTCCAAGAGCTTTTATAGCAGGTTCTTTCCCGCCACTGCTCAGAAGGACATGGAGGAGCAGTTCATCAGGCTTCAACAGGGGGATAGATCCGTAGATGAGTATGCTGCAGAATTTCTCAGGTTGAGTCGCTTCGCCCCGTACATGATAGCAGATGAGGAGAAGAGGGCAAGCCGGTTCCAGCAAGGTCTGCAAATGGACATTCAGATGTTCCTAATGCCACATCATCTGAAGACCTATGCAGAAGTTCTCACCAGCGCTCGAGAGGTGGAGCGTGGGTTTGAGAAGAAGCAAGGAGATCAGAGGAAGGACCAGGCCATGAAGAGGCCGTTTGTACCGGTGGGTAGAGGAGGACCGTCCAGGGCAGCGAAGGTTCAGGCCAGGCAACCATTCAGAGCAGTTCCTTACCAGATGGCTCGACCAGGTCTTATCTGCAACTTTTGCCAGAAACCAGGACACTCGCAGCAGGATTGCCGGAGGGCAAATGGATTGTGTTGGTGTGTGGAGCACGAGACCATGCCGTAGAGACCTGTCCTCACAGGAGAATGGGGTTTGCTAATCAAACCTTGCCGGCACCTCAAGGGCGGAATGGACAGAGGGCACTACCAGGGCCAGTTGGGCAGAGGCACCAGGGACCAGTGATGAGGAGAGCTCTTCCCCTTCCTCCACCGCATGTTGCTCGCCCAGTGCAGAGAGGAGCCCGGACAGCAGCAGGGCGTGGCAGAGGTCAGGCCTACAACCTGACAGCAGAGGAGGCTGAGGCTTCAGAGGAGGTGATTACAGGTAACATCAGAGTTCATTCTATACCTGTTCTCGCTCTCTTCGATTCGGGTGCATCCCACTGTTATATCTCCGACCATTTTGTGGCTGTTCATTCCATACCTGTTAAGGCTTTAGACCACAAGTGGGAGATAAGTACCGGGAATGGGGTAGTTATATCTTCTAGAGTTTGTGCTGACTGTCCAGTGGAACTTTGTGGGAAGACCTTGGCCATAGATATGCTCGTACTAGACACCAAAGGGTACGACGTAATCTTAGGCATGACCTGGCTCAGTCAGTACTATGCAGTGATTGACTGTAGAGGGAGGAAGATCAATTTCAGAATCCCGCATCAGCCGGAGTTCCAGTTTAGTGGAGAGGTGAAGCCTGCTAAGAAGGAGATTCAGATGACCACTTCGGAGGTTCTGAAGGGAGTGCCAGTGTGGGATGAGTTTCCAGAAGTCTTTGCTGAGGTCTCAGGGTTTCCACCGGAGAGGATAATTGAGTTCTCCATTGATACAATTCCAGGAGCAGCTCCTATATCCAAGGCTCCGTACAGGATGGCACCGACAGAGTTGGAGATCTTGAAGAAGCAACTACAGGAGTATTCGGACAAGGGATTGATTCGGCCAAGCACTTCACCATGGGGAGCTCCAGTGCTCTTGGCGAATAAGAAGGATGGTGGTAAGAGGCTTTGTATTGATTATAGAGAGTTGAACAAGGTCACCATCAAGAACAAGTATCCCTTGCCCCGGATTGATGATTTGTTTGATCAGCTCCATGGAGCCCGTGTATTTTCTAAGTTAGATTTGCAGTCGGGTTACCATCAGCTGAGGGTGAAGAAGGAGGATGTTCCGAAGACGGCATTCAGGACCCGTTATGGCCACTATGAATTTCTAGTTATGCCTTTCGGAGTCACCAATGCCCCTGCGGTTTTCATGGATTTGATGAATCGAGTGTTCTCCCCTTACCTAGATCAGTTTGTAGTTGTATTCATAGATGACATCCTGATCTATTCAAGGAATGAGAAGGAGCATGCAGAGCACTTGAGGATCGTGTTGCAGACCCTTCAGCAGGAGCAGCTTCATGCCAAGAGGAGCAAGTGTGAATTCTGGTTGGACAGCATAGCTTTCCTTGGACACATAGTTTCAGCAGAAGGAATTTCAGTTGATCCTAGTAAAGTCCAGGCAGTGCAGAATTGGCCAGTTCCGAAGACGGTGACTGAGATTAAGAGTTTTCTTGGGCTAGCCGGATATTACAGGCGCTTTGTCCAGGATTTCTCTAGGATTGCAGCTCCGTTGACCAGGCTCACCAGAAAAGGGGAGAGATACATATGGACAGAAGATTGTGATGCAGCATTTGAGCAGTTGAAGCAGAGGCTTATCACAGCTCCAATCTTGAGGACTCCTTCAGGAAGAGGAGGGATGGTCATTTTCTGTGATGCATCAGGTAAAGGCCTGGGGTGTGTGCTTATGCAACATGATCATGTTATAGCATATGCATCTAGGCAGTTGAAGCCTCATGAGAGGAATTACCCAACTCATGACTTGGAGTTGGCAGCTGTGATATTTGCTTTGAAGATCTGGAGACACTACCTTCTGGGAGACAAAGTGTTGATATACACAGATCACAAGAGCCTCAAGTATATTTTCTCACAGAAGGAGTTGAATATGAGGCAGAGGAGGTGGTTGGAGCTTATGGCGGACTATGATATTGACTTGCAGTATCATCCAGGCAAAGTCAATACCGTTCCTGATGCACTGAGCAGGATGCCAGAGAACAGAGTGCTAGTCCACCTCACGCAGCAGAGGGAGTTGATTCAGGAGTTCATCAGATTGGATTTGATGTTAGTGCTAGGAGGTGATAAGGCCGGGCAGTTCATGGCTTTACAGATCCAGTCATCATTGATAGAGGAGATCAAGGAAGCTCAGAAAGAGGACCCCAGATTGCAGACATTCAGAGCTCAGGTGGAGGCTGGATTGAGGTCGGATATCTGCATTCACCCAGATGGTGCATTGTATTTTGGAGATAGACTTTGTGTTCCCCGAGGAGAAGTCAGACAGAAGATTTTAGAGGAATCACACAGTTCAGCTTATTCTATACACCCTGGGGGAAACAAGATGTACCAGGACCTGAAGAAGCACTTTTGGTGGAATGCTATGAAGAGGGAGATAGCCCAGTTTGTTGCCAAGTGCTTGGTTTGCCAGCAGATAAAGATCGAGCATCAGAGACCAGCTGGACTTCTTCAACCTTTGCCGATACCCGAATGGAAGTGGGAGCATATCACCATGGATTTTGTGACGGCATTACCTCGGAGTCCCAGGGGTAATAATGCTGTGTGGGTTATAGTTGATCGCCTCACCAAGTCAGCTCACTTCATACCATTCAGGGTAGGCCAGTCGACAGAGGTTCTGGCAGATAAGTATATGAAGGAGGTGGTTCGTCTGCATGGAGTTCCAGTTAGTATTGTGTCAGATAGAGACACCAGATTCAGATCTCATTTCTGGGAGAGTCTCCAAGAAAGTCTGGGAACTCGTCTGAAATTCAGTACTTCTTATCATCCTCAGACAGACGGACAATCTGAGAGGACTATCCAGATCCTTGAAGATATGTTGAGGGCTTGCATGATTGACTTTGGAGGATCTTGGGAAGACCATCTTCACTTGGCTGAGTTTTCATATAACAACAGCTACCAGGCAAGTATTAAGATGGCACCCTTTGAGGCATTGTATGGTAGGAAGTGCCGATCACCGATTTGTTGGGATGGAGTCGGTGAGAGGAGTCTTTTGGGACCAGAGATTCTGATGCAGACTACAGAGAAAGTCAGGGTTATCAGAAATCATCTCAGGGCTGCTCAGAGTAGGCAGAAGAGTTGGGCAGACACTCGGAGAAGGCCATTGGAGTTCCAGGTTGGAGATCATGTATTCTTGAGGATATCACCTACCAAGGGAGTGATCCGGTTCGGTGCTCGTGGGAAGCTAAGTCCAAGGTATATTGGCCCATTCGAGATCCTGGATCGTGTGGGAGATGTGTCCTATAGATTGGCATTACCGCCATCTTTGGACGGGGTGCATAATGTCTTCCACGTGTCTCAGTTGAGGAAGTATGTCAGGGATGACAGCCATATTCTGGATCATTCCGAGCTAGAGCTACAACCGGATTTATCATACCAAGAACAGCCGTTGGCCATTCTGGATAGGAGTGTCAAGACACTGAAGAACAGAGCTATTCCATTGGTATTGGTGTCATGGAACAGGCATGCGCCAGGAGAGGCCACTTGGGAGCGTGAGGACGTTATCCGGGAGCGTTATCCTCAACTTTTCACATCTTGATTGGGTAAGACTCTTTTCTTCTACTCTTCTTTACTGTTATCTTTCCTTGTATCCATATCTATCTATTGCTCTTCTGTTATCTTTCACCTTATGAAATTTCGAGGACGAAATTTTTGTAAGGTGGGTAGATTGTAATACCCCTCTCCCGGAATACGTACTTGGTTACGTATTCAGTCTTCCGATCGTATTTTCCGATTTACCTTCCGTATTTGACCAATTTCAATTCCAAATATCATTTTCCAATATTTTAGATTTTATGTGATTTTCTGGAATTTTCTGGAATTAAAATGAATTTCTCCGAAACCGGTGTCGGCCAGTACCGCTGACCGATTTCCGAATTTTTATCTTCCAAACTGTTAGGAATTTTTAGAAAGTCCTTTAGGCTTTATTCCTTAGAATCATATTTTCAACCTACACTCTTTTTCTGGAGATTTTACGAATTTATGAAAATTCTTTCGGAGTCGGTAAATAACTGATTCCGGGATTTTTAATTAAAAATCTATACAGTATTTCTTCAAACGAATTTCACCATGAGTCTTCAAATATTATTCTTGATTTTTGGTAAAATTTTCAGACCAATCCGAGATACTTGAAATTCGGACCTTTTTTCAAAAATTGCAAGATTCCAATTCCACTTCATTTCCACCTCATTTCCCACTCACCACTTCACCTAACCCCACTCACTCTCTCCCTCTCCCACAGCCGGCCAAGTGGCCAAGGAGAGGACACTCACCTCACCCCTCCTTTTGCAAGAAAACCCCTCACTTCTATCCAATTTCCAACCCCTTTACAAAAATCCCAAACTATAAATTCCTATTCATTTGCAAATCACTCTTTTCTCTCTTTCACTTCAACAAGAGAAGAGAAGCTCCATAATCTCCTTCTTCCTCAAGCAAAAAAACCCTAGCTCCAAGAACCCAATCTCTTCACCTCCACCTCAAGATCTCAAGGACTTCCTCAAGGGCTTCATCTAGGGCTTCCTCAAGGACCTCAACTTCAACCATCATCCTCATCCTTGGATCAAGTCACAATTGAACCTATCCCAAGTGAGTATTTCACTCACCAAGACTTGTATTAGCCCTAGAATACTTGTATCTACACTTCTTGTACACCTAGGTCACCAAAAACCACGAATTGAACCATCAAACACACTTCCAGAAATTCTGATCTGCTCACTGTTCTTCACAGTATTAGTCGACTCATCATAGGAACTAGTCGACTAGAACACTTAGCTGAAACTTAGTTTTCTGGAAAAACCCAGTATTAGTCGACTTGCCCCAAATATTAGTCGACTAACAAACTCTCTGGAAACCCATATTAGTCGACTCCTGAATTCACCTAGTCGACTAATCCATCCTGGACCAGAAAACCCAACTTTCTGTATCAGCAGACTTAGTCGACTTAAGTGTCCATTAGTCGACTAGAACTCCCTATTAGTCGACTAACCTTCCTACCCTAGTCGACTAACTTTCCCTGAAACAGAATTCTAACTCTCTGTATCCCAGTATTAGTCGACTAACCCTTACCCCTAGTCGACTAATCCTGACTGTGTGTCATAGTTAATTTCTGTTCTGAATTTGGTTTTTATACTTGTTACATATGTATTATACCTTGCTTATTCATGCTTCAATACGGGCTCTACATGATCTATTACTGAGTGGATGTATCTCTTAATGCCTCAATGACTTATTATTGCATATACTCGTTTCATGACATGTTAAATAGTAAATATCACCACTTATCATGCCATCTCTTAAAACTAAGCATGATACACTTGACTTTTACATAAAAAGCACCAACTTACATATGGGTCGGGGAAATATGCGGATATCGATACGTGTTCGTGTTTACAGTGGCTTTTAGGTATATTGTACAATTACTGTTCCGGTCTTACCTGTGGTACTCCAGGGGACCGAGGGGAGTGCTTTCTCCCTTTCCTGTTTACTGTCATGACAAGGGCATACATAAGTCCCTCCTGTTTAGCCTTGCGGCAGGTTCCGTCTTCAAGCAACGGAACAATCCTGGGCCGTGGTCCCGGGTATGCACGGGACCCACTGTAAACATAGTTCGTCGATACAACCGCTGTTTCCAATAACAACCTTGTTTCACTAGGATATGGATCTATGTGCTCTGGGACGCTGGGTCACATAGCTAGATATCACAGTAAGACAAGTAATAATAATAAGACGTTAATTGTAGATTTGTTGCATATGATCTTACCTTATTGAGTTTACATCGCTTGTTATTCATTGCTATTTATTGTAACTTCATTACCTTTATTCATGATCCTTATGTCACTTGACTATCTTTTATTTGTTATTATATGTCTTGACCCTTTGGATTTGCATATTCAGATTCCGAGGCCTGGGTCGAAGTGGAGCCATCCACCGAAGATCAGGCTTTCTTTAGTGAGCAGGCAGATTAGCTCCGGTCCTCGTGCCAGACTCTTCCTTTTGGTTCACGGGATCTCCATCCATTTCGTGAGCATTTTTGTATTTTTGGTTATATAGGATTCATTTTGGACTTGGGTTGTGATAAAGGACACTTGTAAAGTGATTTTGCTTATCATAACTTGTATAGCTTTGTATTTATTTTTGTAAGTTGGCATATGAATATACCACGCTGTGTGTTGTACTCTGATACTTGTTGTACTTAATGCTTAGCGTATATACGTGGGGGCACCATCTGACCTACGTATATGCGTTGCAGTGACGTTCCCGTATCATTGGGATCGGGGCGTTACAAAAGTGATCATAGGCAAAATTTAAAGTTGATTTTTAGAAAGTTTGAAGTAAAGCACATAAGACGGTTGGAAGAGTTTAGTCTTTCTTTGAGAAATCGTTTAGAATTGAATATTAAATCATCAAGCGCGAAGAAGAAAGAATGAAGTAAAAATAATTCAAAAGATGTTCATGAAAAAAGTGAGAGTTTAACAATCCAAACCCATCCTCATGTGCCTTCAAGAACACTTTCAAAAAGAAAGGCTTTAAGTAAGGCATACAAATGATTCATTGGGTCTTTTTCTTTTAAAAACAGAAGAGAAGAAGAACAAGAGAGAGTTACAATAGAAAGCCCAGAAAACGTCTTAGTTGCCCATGGAAAACGAAGAAGAAAGCATAGAAATAATGCAAACCATACCGTACTACAAGTGAAAGAAAATGCGGCTCAACTCTTGTATTGATGTCACTTCAATCTTCAAGTACAAGCACTCAATTCCTCTCTCTCACAAGTTTTGATACTGGACTACAAATTAAAAAACAAGATTACAACTTTTGCGCTAGCTAACAAAGAACCTAAATCCTTAGAAAATAAACACAAATTCTAATCCTAGTCTTCGCTCCATTTTTCTTTGCTGAAACCAGTATTTATAGGGAAAAACCACAAGGGGAGGATCCCAGGAAGATTGGGGGAGCAAACGCTCCCCCAACAACCTCTACTTGGCCATGAAAACGTGGCTTGGGCCGCGTTTTCGCGGCTCTGGTGTGGCCAAGTGGCCACACCCAATTGGGGGAGACTCTGGTTGTTGTATTTCCCGTATTTTCTTCTGGTTTTCTTGTTTCTGCTCCAAAAGTTGACGAAATAGCCTTTGATTATGTGGCTTCAACTGCTTGATTCAGGGAGGATTCTTCTCAACCTCTTGATATGCCAAGATTTTACCTTGATTTCTTCATTTCGAATTTATTCTGAATTAAATCAGAATTTGGTGGCTTTTGGGCTTGTTTCTCTCTTCTTTCTTTTAGCACTTGGGCCTACATTTAACAAAGAAAAAGAAGACTTATTAATAGGATTTATTAGCTAAAAAGTATGGTAAGGTGACAATGTAAATGCAATATATGTGACTAATCACACCCCGCACTTATCATTTGCTCGCCCTCGAGCAAAACATCTAAACTGTACTAAGGCTTATTAGACCACTTTCGCAGGTCACTCGATTGCACTGAGCATGTGCAACAAGCCGTTAAACCTCTAGGTTACCCCTAGAGGACGAGTTTTGTCTCGTGAGGGTTTTTAGTGGATTACACCCACAAAATCCATAAAGAAAGAGAAATAAAGAGTTAGTATTTTCGAAAAGCATTTTGAAAAGAGAAAATATTTGAAGTATATTTGTAAGGCTTTAAGTAATCTATAAGTTATAGGAATATCAAATTTTTCATTCCTAAACTTAGTCTCTATTCAAAAACATGTCATCAATTAAAGTAAGGAGTTAAATTGTACTTCTCATCTAGTCTATTAATTTACCCTGAGTCGTATGCACCATCGTGACTGTGAAGTTGACTAAGGGTTCTTTAACATTAACTCCTATGCCTTATATGTTTGGTGAAATTTATTCCTCAATTTCATTAGGCTTTCTAATCTGCTCATGTAACGAGCATTCAGTCGATGGATGACACCCAAACCGGACAGTTTTAGGGCACCAGGTGAGAAAACACCCCTAAGGACTTAAACACTCGAGCAGATAAAGCCACGAAACCAAGGTTTTTATTGTACCCCTTTTAGGCGTGAATACTTATGCTTCATGAGGCATAAGTACCCAGCTTAATCAGAGGATTTATATACACATTTTTTTTCAAACTTATCTAATTATCTTTTGCATAAATACTAAGGCTTGCTTAGGCCAAAGCACCTAACTAATCAATAATTAGACTTATTTTTTTCATAATATATTTTTTATAAGGCATAAGAGTCTCTGTTTTTAAACCCTAAATGTGTAAGTGTATTTAGTGTGCATATGTCATCAAGGTAAATATCAAGACTAAATTACTTTCACAAATTTTCTTCCTGATCCTAAAAATCAAACAAGTTATCTTATTTTGACCAAGTGTAAGAAATCCTAATTATGATTCTCCTAATCCTTAAAATTAACTTAGTTTCTTACAAAAAATATATCAAAATATTGTTCTACCCTTCAAAAAAAAATTTATATTTATATTTTTTTCTTTTTTTTTATATCAGTCATATTAGAACCCTCCCCCACACTTATCTCATGCATTCCCCAATGTATGAAAGAAATGTATAAATGCATGAAATAAAATGGAAAGGAGGAAAGTTACCGATACATTGGGTCAAAAAGACCCATTGCCGTTTCATTTACCGGCACCGATTCCAAGAAAGGTTTAAGGCGTTGACCATTTACCTTAAAGTTATTTCCATTCTTGGTGTCACTGACCTCAACTGCACCGTGTGGAAACACGTTTTTACAATGAATGGCCCAGTCCATATCGATTTCAATTTTCCTGGAAAAAAATGAAGCCTAGAATTATAGAGTAAGACTTTTTGTTCAGGAACAAAGGTTTTTCTTATGATGTGCTTGTCTTGAAAAATCTTGACTCTATCTTTAGTGATCCTAGCATTTTCATAGGCCTTATTTCTCAATTCCTCCAATTCGAAAATTTGCAATTTCCGAAGGTCACCGGCCTTAGTCAAGTCAAAATTCAACTGCTTGATTGCCCATAAGGCTCGGTGCTCTAACTCAATGGGCAAGTGACAAGGTTTGCCATAGACTAACCTATAAGGAGACATTCCTAGAATCGTCTTGAAAGTGGTCCTGTAGGCCCATAGAGTATCTACAAGTTTGATGGTCCAATCTTTTCGGTTTTGGTTCACAGTTTTCTCTAAGATAAGCTTGACTTGTCTATTGGAAACCTCAACTTGCCTACTGGTTTGAGGATGATAAGGTGTGGATAACTTGTGAGTTATGGCATACTTTCGCATAAGAGCTTCAAAAGATCTGTTGCAAAAGTGAGTGCCATTATCACTGATGATAGCACGAGGGGTTTCGAAGCGTGAAAAAATGTTCTCTTTCAAAAACTTTATGACAACTTTGTTATCATTAGTTTTACAAGGAATGGCTTTACCCACTTGGACACATAATCCACAGCAACCAATATGTATTGGTTCCCAAATGAATTAGGAAATGGACCCATAAAGTCGATGCCCCAAACATCAAAGAGTTCTATTTCTAGAATTGGGTTGAGGGGCATCATATTTCAGTTTGAAATCCTTCCTACCATTTGGCATCTAGGGCACGTCTTGCAAAATTCATAAGCATCCTTGAACAAAGTGGGCCGATAAAACCCACTTTGTAGCACTTTTTCAGCAGTCTTGCAGGGACCAAAGTGTCCACCGCATGCAAGTTCGTGACAAAAAGATAGAACACTCTTAACCTCCTCATCGGAAATGCATCTCCTAATAATTTGGTCAGAACAGTACTTGAAAAGATATGGTTCCTCCCAAAAGAAATACCGGACTTGAGATAAGAACCGGTAAACATCATTTTTGGACCAATGAGACGGAGTTTGGTTTGTGACTAAGTAATTCACTATATCAGCAAACCAAGGTTCCCTAGAGATAGCTAAGAGATGTTCATCAGGAAAATCCTCATTTATGGTTAATTCGTTACATGGAGAATTAGGGATCCGTGAGAGGTGTTCAGCAACGACATTTTCTACGCCTTTCTTATCTCGAATCTCAAGATCGAATTCTTGAAGAAGGAGGATCCAACGAATGAGTCGGGCCTTGGCATCCTTCTTCATTATGAGGTACCTAAGCGCAGAATGATCGGTGAAAATGGTGGTTTTGGACCCTAGCAGGTAGGGACGAAATTTCTCTAAGGCAAACACTACTGCCAAGAATTCCTTCTCAGTCGTAGTGTAGTTCAATTGAGCATCGTTGAGAGTCCTACTAGAGTAGTAAATCACATGCTACTTGTTATCAATGCGTTGTCCTAAGACAGCGCCTATGGCAAAATCTGAAGCATCGCACATGATTTCGAACGGCTTAGACCAATCCGGTGCGGATATGATTGGTGCAAAAATAAGCTCTCTCTTAAGCTTCTCCCAAGAGTTTATGCATTCAGCATCAAAAGTGAAGGACACATCTTTAGCTAATAGATTAGTCAAGGGCCTAGCAATTTTGCTAAAATCTTTGATAAATCTTTAGTAGAAACCAGCGTGTGTCCTAAGAAGGATCTAATGTCCTTAACGCATTTGGGCATGGGAAGCTTAGCAATAACCTCGATTTTGGCTCTATCCACTTCAATTCCTTTCTTGGAGATTTCATGA
Source organism: Agave tequilana (assembly GCA_038442645.1). NCBI lineage: Eukaryota > Viridiplantae > Streptophyta > Magnoliopsida > Asparagales > Asparagaceae > Agave > Agave tequilana. The sequence goes on along the minus strand of JAVJIF010003164.1, from coordinate 205,070 downwards.
CCCAAGATAATTTCATGTTTTACCATGAAGTGGTATTTCTCCCAGTTCAGTGTCAAATTTTTCTCAGCACAACGTTGGAGGACGAGTTCTAAATGGTGGAGACATTGAGTGAATGAATCTCCGCAGATGGAGAAATCATCCATAAAGATCTCTAAGAATCGTTCTACCATATCAGAGAAAAGACTCAACATGCAACGTTGAAACATTACTGGGGCATTGCATAAGCCGAAGGGCATTCGACGATAAGCAAATGTCCCGAATGGACATGTAAACGTAGTCTTTTCTTGGTCCTCAAGAGCGATAGGGATCTGGTTATAGCCCGAGTAACCGTCCAAGAAATAGTAATACTCCTGACCCGCCAAATGTTCAAGCATTTGATCAATGAAGGGAAGTGGAAAATGGTCCTTACGAGTTGCAGCATTCAGTTCCTATAGTCGATGCAAACTTGGATCTTCGTGGGAAGTCAAGTTTGAACCAACTCTTTTTTCTCGTTTTCCACTACAGTGAAACCAGATTTCTTTGGGACCGCGTGGACAGGACTGACCCATTGGCTATCAGAAATGGATAAATTATCCCATTGTCTAAGAGTTTTATGATTTCAGCATGAACAGCCTCTTGCATTATAGGGTCTAACCTACGCTGCGGGTCTATTTTATGTGTGGCGTCTTCATTAAGATGAATGCGATGTTGAACGATGGTCGGACTTAATCCCTTGATATCGGTCATAGTCCACCCAATGGCTTCCCTATGTTTTCTTAGAATATCTTTCAGATCTTCTTCTTCCCCGTTATTTAAATGGGAGGCAATGATAACAGGAAAGGTCTCTTGTTCGCCTAGATAGGCGTACTTAAGATGCGCAGGTAAGGCTTTCAATTCTAAGGAGGAGGAAGGCTCACTGGAAGGACTAATCAAATCTGTTGGCTCCATTGTTGGTGAAATAGGGTTTGAGGCCCAATTCACAGCAGAATCTACAACCTGATCAAGATTAAAGTCGCCAGACTCTAACCCGAAGTCACACTCTGTTTCTAATTCCGATTCTTTCCCCTGTTCACTTGTCAAGTTCTCAATTAGGTTGACTTCAAATGTTTGGTCCTCGATATCGCGGGGTTGTTTTCCTAGATTGAAGACATTGACTTCTCTAGTCATGTCCCCAAAGGTTAACCTCATAGACCCATTCCTACAATTGATGATGGCATTAGCAGTAGCAAGGAATGGTCGCCCTAGGATAACAGGAGTTTGAGCCCTATGATTGGAGTTGGACACAGGTTGTATCTCCAGAACTATGAAATCGATAGGGTAAATGAACTCTCCTACCCGGATCAGGACATCATTAATCTTCCCTTTTGAACTTTAACAGAACGGTCAGCCAGTTGGATGGTGACTCGAGTTGGACTAAGATCACCGAACCCGAGTTGTTGATAAACTGAAAATGGAAGCAAGTTGATACTTGCCCCCAAGTCAAGAAGAAGTGCACGACTAATCTCGGCTTGTCCTATTGTGCAGACAATGGTGGGACTACCTGGATCCTTGTACTTGACAGGGATCGGACCCGATAGTAGCTCACTAATGTTAGTGGCTAAGAAAACCTTTTTTGGGACATTAGTCTTTCTCTTCTTGGTGCACATGTCCTTAAGAAACTTAGCGTAGGAAGGGACTTGTTGGATGGCATCAAGAAGTGGCACATTTATCTTCACTTGGTTAAAAATCTCAATTATCTTGTCCATGTGAGGATTTTGCTTGTTTGTTTTTAGCATATTGGGGAATGGTACTATAGGGCGGTGCACCTGTCTGGTTGACTTATCTTTTTCAGATTCGTCAGATTGAAAGAATTTAGTTAGATGAGGTGGAAGCTTGATTGTGGTTGTGCTGAATGGGATTGGTTGGCGTTGATACTTGGTTATCAACTCTCTTTACTGACCTCAATGTACGAACAATATTATATTGATTCAGTGAATGATCCTCAGCCAAATGAGCTTGTTGAGAATTCCTTGGATTAGTGATTGGCTGACTAGGCAGAGTACCCTTCTGTCTCTCATTCTGTGGGTTGCTAGTTGACTCATTTGAACCTCTGTTTGAGACGGGAAGGGTGTTGTATTGTGGAGTATAATTTGCACACAAAATATATTCAATAAAAAGAGATAAGGTTTAGATTCAACCTCAGGTGCTTTGATCACTCCACAAATGTATCCAAATGATTAATGTACCCTTTCCTATCTCCGTTATAGCATGGGCTATACCGAGTCGATTCTCAGGGAGAGCTTGCGATGGAAGCGTTACGGTTCGGTGTTGAAGAAAGTAAACGAAAGTTCTTCTTTGTCTTAAAAGAATGAAAAATTCATGGAAAAAAGAAATGAAAGAATAGGTGGATTTGTGCATGATGGAAAATGAAAAGAAATCAAAGGAGATTTGCTTGGAAATAAAACTAAAAGAATGAAAACTTTGTAGAAGATTTGAAGATGAAAAAAAACCATGACTAGCTAACCTTACTACCTTACTAAAAACTTACTAAACTCCGTGATGGTGAATGCGTGCCTCATGTTGATTCATCGGCAAAGATTTGTCTTGCGTGTTGGTCTAATTACTTTCCCACTTGGATGACGGGTGATCACTCTTGGACTTGTCTTGTAGACGCATAGATGTCATTGGCCTACAAGATAGACTTTCAATAATGGAATCAAAAGAGCGACACTCAAAGGATGCTAAGGAAGAAGATACAACATTCATTAATTGAAGTAAAGAAGTTGTACAACAAATAGCATATGTTTGGTGATCCATCTCCATGTTCCATCAAGGCACTTGTTCTAAAGACAAGGCTCTAAATGAGGCACACATGAATCATATGGAATTACAACAAGAACTTGCCAAGCAATGAAAGTAACCCATCGGAGAAGAGAAGACCATACAACTTGCAAGATTAAAGATAGCAATCACCCATGAGTTAGTAGTTAGCAAGGTTAGTGGTTAGCTAGTTCATGTTAGAAAAGTTAGCTACTAGCCATAAGAAAAAAAAAGCAAAGCATGAATAAAAGTGCAAGTAAAGTAAAGCTAGAATTAAAGAAAGCAAGTAATACTAGAAAAATGCTCAAGTAGAGAGAAGAGAATGGATGAATCCTTGCTTCACAAGTTGTCACTCCTTGGTGTACACAAGCTTTCTCTCTCTTACAACTCTCTTTTGCAGAATTTCTAGGGAGGAAGAAGATCTAGAGCACTACAAAAATCCTAGAGAAAAATCCTACAAAAATACAAGCATCTAATCTCTAATCTCTAATCTCTCTTCCACACACTGTTGCGCAAGCCCTGGTCCTGTATTTATAGCCTCAGAGAGAAGTCTCCAGAAGACGGACAGGTGGCAGAAATCTGGGGCTCAACGGCCCCAGATTTGCGGCGGATCCGTGGCAATTTGCGGCAATCTCGCGGCCGTTGGATCCCAGATTTTTGTTACAAGTTTGTTACGAGGTTGTTATCCACGTGGCCTTCTAGAATCTTGAGCTGGCGCGTAGAATTCTCTAGATCCTGAGTTTAATCTTGGGCTCTCTTTTGGGCTTTGAATTAATCTCTTTTAATTATTGCTAATTAAAGAGATTTTGGGTTTTTTCTTATTTCAGATGTGGACCTGCAAAAATAGAGAGAATATGAGTAAAAATCATATTTTTATTTGTAATATGCATGGGAATAATGTGGTAAAATATGCAGAATTGAATACCAATCACACCCCCACACTTATTCTTTTGCTCGTCCCGAGCAAAACAAAGAAAAGAAAAACTATACTACCAATTTATTACACCACTTTCGCAGGTGACGCGATTGCACTGAGCGTGTGCAACAAGCCGTTAAACCTCTAGGTTACCCTAGAGGAGGAGTGTTGTCTTCTGAGGGTTTTCAGCGGATTGCACCCACAAAATCCATAAAGAAAGAAGACAAATGTTAGTATTTTGAAAACGCATTTTGAAAGAGAGACATGTTTTCGATCTATTTTTGCAAAAATATAAGTGATCTAAGGTCATAAGTCCACCTATAATCATTCTCCCTTAAACTTAGTCTCTATGCAAGATCTTGTCTTCAATTAAGGTAAGAATTCAAAATTGGATTGAATATTTTATCCTTCATAAAACCTAGATAGTATGCACACCGTGACAGTGAAGATTTCTGGGATTTCAACTCTAACCATCAAGCCATTTATTTTATATATTTATTTTCTTTTTCTTTTTTTCTTCCCTTAGTTTAGGCTTTCTAGTTCACCCTTGTAACGAGCCTATAACCGATAACTCCCAAACCAGTCGGTCTTAGGGCACCAGATGAGAAAACATCCCTCGGGTTTAAGGACTCGAGTGAAAAAGGCCACAAAACTAAAGGGGATTATTTATTTCCTTTACCACCGTTAGGCATGAATAATCATGCTTCTTGAGGCACAATTATCCAGCTTAATAAGTGATGTTTTATTTTTATATATTTTTTCTTTTTCTTTTTCTCTTTTTTTTTATGGCCTTTTTGGTCTTTGTTTCCATCCCAAAAACGTGTAAGTGTGAAGTGCCTACTATCTAAGGCAAAAATTCAAGATAAAAATATCTCCTCAATTTTACTTACTTAGCCTATAATTTCAAATAAGATCTATTATTTCAACTAGGTTTAAGATGTCATAATTAAGGCTTTCTTAATTTCTAAGATACATCTTAATTTTCTTAAAAATAGATCAAAACTTTGTCTCTTATTTCAAAAAGTTTTTTTTTTTATTTTTTTTATTATAATTTTTTTTATTTCTAAAAGAAGTGTAAAGAAAGAAAATCTAAAAACTCTATGTTAGTAAACCCTCCCCCACACTTATTTCATGCATTGTCATCAATGCATCATGATATATGTATGCATGAAACAAAATAGAGAGGGAAGGAAAAAAATTACCTTAGGGTGGTGGTTCCGGTGGTGGTCTGATTGGTCCACGAAACGTGGCCCAATCAACTTTGCTTTGGGTTTTGAGTAACCCACCAGAAATATCGTGAATATAACCCACTAAAAAGATAAATCCATGAAGGATTTCTATTAAGTATTTAACCCCATCTACTTTTCATTTTTCATAACTAATTTCGGAGTCAAATTTGTCAACTACCTTGTCCCAGAATGGTGTATGAAATGATAGAACAGTTGACTTGGACTCAGGAAGGACAGGAACTAATACCGACTCAGGAAGTTCAGGAGTAAAGGTTCAGGAGTCGAAATGAGTTCAGGAATTGGGTCCAAGTCAAGAAGTTGAAACTCCAGTCCACATGTATTGTCTAACAATGGAATGTGACCTAATATGGGTGTTATCTCTTTACTTCCAATGTTAAGGAATTCTAGCTCATCGCCATACAATTCTTCAAAACTAAGGTCAATGTTTTCCGTTAGAATTGTACAATCAGTTTCAGAAGTAAAGAGATTGTGAGAATCTAGGTCACATTTCTCATGTAGTTCAATACCAAAGAATGGAGAACTTGCCAATTTGTCAATAGTATCTTCAGAAGTGTATAATTGGTCAAGTTCAATATGATCCTCAAAGATGGGTGATTCAACTGCATTATGAATTGGGACAGGATCCAATGTCGACTCCGGGAAAAGATTGAAGTCAGGTAAAGTTACCGGAGTCATTATTGAATCAGGAAAAAGAATTGAATCACTAAGTTGGGGTTCAAGATCATATTCCTCATGTAGTTCAATTCCACAAAAATGTGAACTTGCCAATTTATCAATGGGACTTTCAAAAGTATGAAATAGGTCAAGTTCAATATGATCATCATAAAATATTGGTGATTCAATTTCACAATGGATAGGCACTGGATCCAATACTGACTTTGGAAATGGAGTGAAATCAGATAAAGATACGGGAGTCATTATTGGATCAGGAAGTAGAATTGAATCATCAAGTGGAAGTTCAGGATCATAATCATGTTCAAGTTCAATTTCAGGAAAAGGAAAACTTGCCAAAATGTCAATGGGTTTTGAAGTTTGGACAAGTTCAGATGGTTGTGCTGAAATAGAATCTTGATTTTCAAAACTACATGACTCATTGGCTTTAACAGAGTGGCTAGTGACATCAGATCTGGTCAAACGATGAGAACGTAAAGATTCAACCATCATATCTATGTCACGATTTCTAGCATTTTGAGCATGAGTCATGTCTTCAAGCATCTTTCCATAATTGATGAATTCATTGTTTTGATGAAAAGATGAAGTGTTGTCGTGGAAGTGATATTGAAATTGTGAGTCCATCAGATTTTGGGATTTGTATTTGGACTCACGCATACTCATTTCCAAAATTGATGGTGCTTTATTTTGGACTGGTGGAATTGAGTATGTATCTTGAAAATATTGTGGACTGGGTGGAGAAGGAGGACAAGGTGGTTGGAAATTATACTCGGGGTAGGTGAATCCCCACTGACTCGGTGAAGAGTTGAAATTATTATGGAAATTATAGTTATTAGATGGGGGGTATGGGTCATATTGATTCGGATAAGACCAATCCGGCACACTAGGTTGGTCAAAGTTATGGTATGCCGGGTTGGTAATATCCGAAAATGAAGTCGGTGTGTAATATAGATTATCATTAAAGTTGGAAAAATTGTTATTATAAGCCATTTCACACAATGAAACACAAACAAAAACAAACAAATAAACAAACAAAAAAGAAAAATTCTAACTAAGTTAGGGTAGACCTTTGACCTAGACGACTCCTAACTGATTAGACCGTCCACGGGAGGTTTAGTGTAGACTTTGACTACAAGCTAATCAGCCAGGAAAGGTCAAGGTTGTTGGGAGGTTTTCCGTCAGAGACGTTCCTTAATTAAGTAACCACCAACCTTCGGGCTTTCGGCCCTCAATCCCTTTCCTAGACACTGATTTTATAAGAGTCAATTTTCAACACTTTTCCCCCTTAGGATAATCTTCTAAATTAGTCCGAGATGTCCCTAGGGCCAACGTCTACTTTTTTATTAAATAGGCTTGGGTTAGTGAGTGCTGGGATAGTGGTTTTCGGGCTAAGGAAAGGGTGATAAAATCCCCACCTTATCTTTTTTATGGGTAATGCCCTTAAATTCGATTTGTGCAAGTGTATGATATCAACAAACAAGGTTCACTCAAAGCGTAATTAAATCAAACAAAGAGTGAGTCCTAGTCAATATGCAATGCGCACGTACCTTGCCTCCAGCACTCTTCAACAGTAAAAGTAAAGGAATTGAAAAGACACGTGCCTAGAATGCAAATGTCTAAACAATTTTAACGTTTCAACCAATGTTTTACTGTTTATTATAATTAGCAGGAGTATGGTGAAGCATACAAGAAAAGAATTATTGTAGAAGCTGTATTTTGCAAAGCTGAAGACCCTGCAGAAAACTTGTCAGTAGTGAACTCAGGATTGCCGCAAATCTGCGGCTAGGGCCGAGATTCTGCGGCAAAACTGAGGGATCCTGGTCTCTGCTTTCAAGAGCAGAGGCCAGGTCCACTTATATGTTACTACAATGCTATTTTTCTGTTTCTTCACCTGTACCCTGCAACAGAGAAGAAAATGCGTTTAGTTCTTCACTTTAAACCAAAAACCGTTGCTCTCCCGGCAACGGCGCCAAAAATTTTGTTTGAGACGGGAAGGGTGTTGTATTGTGGGGTATAATTTGCACACAAAATATATTCAATAAAAAGAGATAAGGTTTAGATTCAACCTCAGGTGCTTTGATCACTCCACAAATGTATTCCAAATGATTAATGTACCATTTCCTATCTCTGTTATAGCATGGGCTATACCGAGTCGATTCTCAGGGAGAGCTTGCGATGGAAGCGTTACGGTTCGGTGTTGAAGAAAGTAAACGAAAGTTCTTCTTTGTCTTAAAAGAATGAAAAATTCATGGAAAAAGAAATGAAAGAATCGGTGGATTTGTGCATGATGGAAAATGAAAAGAAATCAAAAGGAGATTTGCTTGGAAATAAAACTAAAAGAATGAAAACTTTGTAGAAGATTTGAAGATGAAAAAAAAAACCATGACTAGCTAACCTTACTACCTTACTAAAAACTTACTAAACTCCGTGATGGTGAATGTGCCTCATGTTGATTCATCGGCAAAGATTTGTCTTGCGTGTTGGTCTAATTACTTTCCCACTTGGATGACGGGTGATCACTCTTGGACTTGTCTTGTAGACGCATAGATGTCATTGGCCTACAAGATAGACTTTCAATAATGGAATCAAAAGAGCGACACTCAAAGGATGCTAAGGAAGAAGATACAACATTCATTAATTGAAGTAAAGAAGTTGTACAACAAATAGCATATGTTTGGTGATCCATCTCCATGTTCCATTAAGGCACTTGTTCTAAAGACAAGGCTCTAAATGAGGCACACATGAATCATATGGAATTACAACAAGAACTTGCCAAGCAATGAAAGTAACCCATCGAAGAAGAGAAGACCATACAACTTGCAAGATTAAAGATAGCAATCACCCATGAGTTAGTAGTTAGCAAGGTTAGTGGTTAGCTAGTTCATGTTAGAAAAGTTAGCTACTAGCCATAAGAAAAGAAAAGCAAAGCATGAATAAAAGTGCAAGTAAAGTAAAGCTAGAATTAAAGAAAGCAAGTAATACTAGAAAAATGCTCAAGTAGAGAGAAGAGAATGGATGAATCCTTGCTTCACAAGTTGTCACTCCTTGGTGTACACAAGCTTTCTCTCTCTTACAACTCTCTTTTGCAGAATTTCTAGGGAGGAAGAAGATCTAGAGCACTACAAAAATCCTAGAGAAAAATCCTACAAAAATACAAGCATCTAATCTCTAATCTCTAATCTCTCTTCCACACACTGTTGCGCAAGCCCTGGTCCTGTATTTATAGCCTCAGAGAGAAGTCTCCAGAAGACGGACAGGTGGCAGAAATCTGGGGCTCAACGGCCCCAGATTTGCGGCGGATCCGTGGCAATTTGCGGCAATCTCGCGGCCGTTGGATCCCAGATTTTTGTTACAAGTTTGTTACGAGGTTGTTATCCACGTGGCCTTCTAGAATCTTGAGCTGGCGCGTAGAATTCTCTAGATCCTGGGTTTAATCTTGGGCTCTCTTTTGGGCTTTAAATTAATCTCTTTTAATTATTGCTAATTAAAGAGATTTTGGGCTTTTTCTTATTTCAGATGTGGACCTGCAAAAATAGAGAGAATATGAGTAAAAATCATATTTTTATTTGTAATATGCATGGGAATAATATGGTAAAATATGCAGAATTGAATACCAATCAACCTCTAACCTCTTGATAGTTTGCATGAGAGAGTCTTGGTTTTTCATATATCTTTCCATGTTTCTTTCAAAGTCAGTCATTCTCCTTTCTAGTTGAGGATTCTGGAAGGAGGATTGTGGAGCTTGGTTAGGAAAGTTCTGTTGATAGTTTTGAAAGTTAGGTGGATGGTTGGGAGAATTATTATGGAAATTAGAGAAGTTGGGTTGATGATTGGAAGAATTATTGGCATGATGGAAGTGGCTAGCATGATTTGATCGTGAATGGTCATTGTTGTTTTGGCTCCATGAGAAATTAGGGTGATTTCTCCAGCCAGGATTGTACGTTGATGCGTAAGGATTATTGTTCGGCCTTGAAAAGGCCGCATTCATCGGTTCATGGTAGGGTTGCTGAGCCTGAAACACAGGGAACTCCTCGAACACATGATTCATGGCTTGACAGTAAGTGCAGCCTGGGGTTGGAAATTGATTCGAGCTGACTTGATTGACTGGACTTGGTTCTTTCGTTTCTAGAGCTTCCAGTCTTCTAACCAGGTTAGCTAACTTAGCCTCATTAGCGATGGATGATTCGATCGAATGGAGACCTCCTTTTGAAGAGATGGAGTTAGGATTCCTAGAGGTCTCACTAGCAGATTCCCATTGGATGGTCTTCTCAGCTGGATTTTCATACAAATTCCATCCTTCATTTCATCTTTCTACAAGAAACCCCCTTGGCACATACTTTCTAAGAGGGTTTTGGTGGAATAGTCTAAACCATCATAAAGAATTTGGCATTGTCGTCATTTCTCTATTCCATGATGTGGACATTGAACAAGGAGGTCTTTAAAGCGTTCAAAGTACCTTCAGAACGGTTCACTGGGTTCTTGCTTGAATTGCATGATCCTCTTCCTAATGAGAGCGGTTTTATAAATTGGATAAAATTTCTTCAAGAAGACCTTGATGAAACCATCCCAGGATGTGATAGAACCGGCCGCTAAGCTATAGAGCCACTTCTTTGCTAGGTCCTTAAGTGCGAAAGGGACAAATCTCAACCTAATAGCATCGTCTACAAGGTGTGAGATTTTCATCATTAGATATACTTCCTCAAATTCTCTTATGAAGAAGTAGGCATCTTCAGACTCTAAGCCATGAAACTTGGGGAGTGTGTTGATGAATTGAGGCTTGAGCTCAAAATTGTATTCCCCAACCGATGGAAGTAGAATGCAAGATGAAAGTGAGGTTCTAATGGGGTAGAACCTATCCTGCAGTGATGTTGATTGAGCCATTACCGGATCTGGTCTTGGTTCAAACTTGGGTGGTGATGTGTTTCTAGTCAACCTAGATGAATTAGGGTCTCTTGACCACACTTGCATACACAAACACAATCACAATCACAAACAAGTTTTACCAACAATCAACAATAGTAATCAACCAAGCCTAGTCTAAGGTAACCTTGACCTAGACAACTCCTAACTGGTTGATTATCCACAGGAGGTAGAATGTAGACTTTGACCACAAGCTAATCAGCCAGGTCAGGGCAAGATTGGTGGAAGGTTATCCGTCAAAGACGTTCCTTAATTAAGTAACCACCAATCTTCGGGCTTTCGGGCCTTAATCCCCTTCCTAGACACTGATTTGGCAGGAGTCAATTTCAACACCTTCCCTCTTTAGAATAATCTCCTAGTGAGTTTGAGATGTCCCTAAGGCCAACGTCTATCAGATTTTACTTAGGCTTAGGTTTGTGAGTGCTTGGAATCTGATTTTTGAGCCAAGGAAGGGTGATTAAATCCCCACCTTATCTTGTTATTGGGTGTTGCCCTTAAAATTAATTTTGTGCAAGTGTACAAGATAAATAAGATTCACTCAAAGCGATATAAATCAACCAAGAAATGAGTCCTATTCTGAATGCAATGCGTACGTACCTTGCTCCAGCACTCTTCAACAGTAAAGTAAATGAATTGAAAAGACTCGTGCCTAAAATGCAAACGTCTAATCAATTTTTAAACTTTTCAACAAGTGTTTTACTATTGGCTTAAAACAGGGATTGTGGATAGCAGAAATAGCACAAATATAACATACAAAAACTTAAATTTTTACGAGCAATATGTCCTGCAAAAAAGAGTTTTTGTAGTCCAATGAATTTTTCAGTTTCTGCAACGCAATTTCTTGAAATTCTGTTTCCTACTTTCGAGAGTAGGGGCACAGAATTTGCAAGTCTTCTCTTGCAAAGCTTGAATGCTAGATCTGAATCTTCAAGTCCCTGAAACAACACACAAAACTTATTAGAAAATAAATACACCGTTCTCTCCCCGGCAACGGCGCCAAAATTGATTGCTAAAAGAAAGAACAATCAAAGAGTTTAAGAATTTACCGTGTAGCTTGTGGCTAACGGGTCGTGTCCACGAGGAGGAATGCGATAGAAGCTTTTCGGTGAATCGTTTAAAAACAAAGAATTGTGTTTGTTTTTTTATAGAAAAGAGAATGGAAAGAAAGAGATGATTAAATAATAAATTGCAACTTTAGAAAAGGTTTTGGAGAAGGTAATTTAAAAAGTTCGAAGATTGTTTTGTTGATTATAATAATGAAGCAAATCTGGGCTCACTATCTCACTACTCAATTGTTCATTCTTCTATTAAAATCTTAAGTGCCTCAAAGTGATCATAGGCAAAACTTAAAGTTGATTTTTAGAAAGTTTGAAGTAAAGCACATAAGACGGTTGGAAGAGTTTAGTCTTTTCTTTAAGAAATCATTTAGAATTGAATATTATATCATCAAGCGCGAAGAAGCAAGAATGAAGTAAAAATAATTCAAAAGACGTTCATGAAAGAAGTAAGAGTTTAACAATCCAAACCCATCCTTATGTGCCTTCAAGAACACTTTCAAAAGAAAGGCTTTAAGTAAGGCATACAAATGATTCATTGGGTCTTTCTTTTTAAAACAGAAGAGAAGAAGAACAAGAGAGAGTTACAATAGCGAGCCCAGAAAACGTCTTAGTTGCCCATGGAAAACGAAGAAGAAAGCATAGAAATAATGCAAACCATTCCGTACTACAAGTGGAAGAAAACGCGGCTCGACTCTTGTATTGATGTCACTTCAATCTTCAAGTACAAGCACTCAATTCCTCTCTCTTACAAGTTTTGATACTGGACTACAAATTAAAAAACAAGATTACAACTTTTGCGCTAGCTAACAAAGAACCTAAATCCTTAGAAAATAAACACAAATTCTAATCCTACTCTTCGCTCCATTTTTCTTTGCTGAAACCAGTATTTATAGGGAAAAACCACAAGGGAAGGATCCCGGGAAGATTGGGGGAGAAAACGCTCCCCCAACAACCTCTACTTGGCCACGGCTCTGGTGTGGCCAGGTGGCCTCACCCAATTGGGGGAGAACTCTGGTTTGTTGTATTTCTCGTATCTTCTTCTAGTTTTCTTGTTTCTACTCCAAAAGTTGACGAAACAGCCTTTGATTATGTGGCTTCAACCGCTTGATTCAGGGAGGATTCTTCTCAACCTCTTGATATGCCAAGATTTTGCCCTGATTTCTTCATTTCGAATTTATTCTGAATTAAATCAGAATTTGGTGGGCTTTTGGGCTTGTTTCTCTTTTCTTTCTTTTAGCACTTGGGCCTACATTTAACAAAGAAAAAGAAGACTTATTAATAGGATTTATTAGCTAAAAAGTATGGTAAGGTGACAATGTAAATGCAATATATGTGACTAATCAGAGCTTCATCTACTCTACTTGGTTATAAGATTGTGTTTGTGTAAGCTTTTGTGATCAAGAAGAAGATCACCATTTCTTATATTCATGAAGTTGTAGATGTTGCAGCCTCGAGTGAGCTCGATTGTAGGTGTTGCGGCACCAAGAGCGGGATTTGTGGGTCCGTTGAGTTTTTGCAGAAACTTGTAAGGGTTGGCGATCTCACGGGATCGATTTAGGGGAAATCCTTCATTGCCGAGAAGCGGAGACATAGAACAGTGGCTCGAACCTCGAAACACATCCTTGTGTTTACGATTGCTCTCTCTATCTCTTAACTCAACACTCTCTCTATTCTTGCATGTTATTATTGTTTATGGTATTGCAAAATTTCTTGTATTGTAATTACTTGTTGCTAGTTAGCTAGTAATTATTTTTAATTCTGCATTATTTGCCATCAACCTATAGCCATCACCTATTCACGCCCCCTCTCGGTGATTTATAAGAGAATCTTCAAAATCAGACTTTATCTTGATTGCACTTTTGGGCCTCCTCTTTGTAGCCACAGGACCAAAATAATTATCGATTATTATATTTTCACCATCTCTCAATACCACCACTGAAGCACTAGACCCAACATCACTTTCACTCTAGGATGATTATATATTCAATCTTGGATTTGAAGTCCTTGATTTCTATAGCGAATCCTTCCAACACACCAACTTGAAAAGATGGATATTCGAATCAGATACTATTTCAAGAATTACATTAAACTTTGATCGAAGTAACCACAATCTTTATAATTTCTCGCAGATCTGTATTACCTTAATTTTGACAAATTTTCATAGCATTTTCAAATCTAACATTCCTTTATCGAGCATCCAATCTCCACCTGTGTAGAATATAAGATTCTGGAATATAAGTAACATGATTTTCGTCATAAGATGCACATAATATGTTTACAAGGGATCCTCTTAGTTTCAAACAAGGCACAACTACACATAACATGAAGCTCACCGCAAATCTCATAATTGATTTTGTTCCATTTATCTTTGGGTTAGAGAAGTCACCAACCAAATAAGTTATTCTTGATCCTTCATTTTCTAACTCTTCAGAAAAAAGTATCACCACAGCTGTCCATTTTTCTGAATAACTTAAAAATATTTCTAGTATAACACTTCACAACTTATATCTCATGTGAATTTAAGGTACAATTAGGCACATAATTCAAACACATGAAGTCTTCTTGAGATTTAGCTCTACGACGAGTGAGTACATCTTTTTCATATTAGTTGACAAACTCAAAGTTTTGTGTTGGCACTCACGAAACCATCAAAAAAAGAATTAATACTCTCAATCTTTTGTCGAGTTGTTATTCTCGTCCAAAAAATGTTCTTCAGATATGTGCCCACTCAATATGTTCACAATCTGTATATTTTTAGCAACCAACTATATACTCTTCTTCATTTATATCATATTTTTTCTTCATCACTCTCCAACATTCCTCGCATGTGCTTATATCATAAGAGTAATACCAATCATTTAAATCAATGAAAAGATCATCTCCATATTTGTTCATCAAGGGGATTTGTTGCTCGACAATATGTTTTCTTATATGTCAAAAACAGAACCGGTGCTGAGAATTAGGGAAAACTATCTTGATAGCTTCACTTAACTGGAAATCTTGATCGGGAATGATAGCCTTTAGTGCAACTCCATGCATGCAATTGAGCCATTTCTTAAAAAACAAAACAAATGAATCCCTTTGCTCATTTGCAAGTAATACACAATCAAACAAAATAGATTGTTGACGATGATTTACTCCTGTGAATGGAGCGAAGGGAAGGTTCAAATGATTAGTCTTATATGTTGTGTCAAACATTACTACATCAGAAAAACTTAAATAAGAACTTACTCTTCTGCCGGCCTAAAAGTGACTTCTTAGTCTGCCTGCATGATCAATCTTAATAGCAAAAAAAAAAATTCTGGATCTGGCTCCCTCGTTTCTTGAAAAGATTTGATGATAGAAATGAACTCCTAGCTAATGTTCTTGCTCTTATGTTGGATATAATTAATATACTCTTGTGCGCTTACTTGCTCATAATCTTCTCTCAGATTCATTGCATCCATACAGACAATATTAGAAGGATGCATTCCTACATCATCTAAACTGAGCATGATGATTTTACTCATCTTTGATCGATGTGTCTGATGAGAGTAAAAGTGATGCACCTTATCCGGGCTTGATAAATTATGTGAATACGAATCAGCAAACTTGGTGACCTTTCAAAATCTTCTGTCTGGTAATAAATCAACTGAATATGCATCTTAACAGGACAATGAACTCTATTATCAATACGAGGATTGATGGTAATCCCTTCTTGTCTTTTATCCCCAACCTCTTGACACCCTCCTTAATGCAATAATATTTTCTACAAATAACTTCATGTGAAGGCCTCCATAATTTATCTATTCCTTTTTTCTCACTTTAAATCTCATATTTCTTGCATACGCATTATAGAAGTTGTACACCTCATCATCTGATGCAAATATCTATCCTGTAAAAATAATTTCACTTTCAGACATGTCACCATGCAAATTCATTTTCTACAAAAAAATAATAATAATAAGTTCACTTCGTTTACAAACAATGCAAAAATTATTGGATTAAAAGATAGAAATAAGGAAGGTTTGCGACTCAGCACACAATCCTAATAAAATAAATATGACTATTACTAAGAACACAACATTTAGCTAATAAAGGACTGTGAGTAAGGTCGCAGTCCTAATGTAATTGAGGACTGCGACTAAGGTCGCAGTTTATAATAATTGAAAAATTATTTTATTGACCACTGTGAGCTTAGTCGCATTCCTTAAAAAAATATAATATCTGCGTATAAAAAATTAATTAACAAGTATTCAAATTACTTTAGGACTGCAAGTAAGGTCACATTATCATTACAAAAAAAGTTAAAGATTGTTGATAAGGACTGCGACCAAGGTCGCATTCTTCATATGAATCTTGTGAGTGAAACTGTAGTCGCAATCTTGGTCGTATTCTTCATATGAATCTTGTGAGTGCGACTATGGTCGCGATATCAATATAAACATAAATTTTTCTTTGAGGACTGCAAATGACAATGATATAAATAATACATAAATATGAAAAAAAATTAACTTTTGCCTCAGAATCCAAAGTTCTCTCTCTTACTGCATTTGTTTCGTTTTTGATGAAGTTGCACTTGAATAGAGCTTATTCATATTCAATTGGGGAGAAAGTGGGCGAGGCCGGCAGCGAGATGAGGTAATAGGATATGAATTATAGTTGGGGCTCGACATCAAAAATGACATGCGAGAGAGATCTGATACATGGAGATAACTAATCAAGATGGAGAGATCGAGGAGATTTGATAGACGAAAACTGCGATCGAGGATGTCTGTGAACTCAAAATCTAGATATGATCCCGCTTTTTTAATATTAGAGCTGTCTGTAAATTCGAAATTCAGATCTAGATCGCGTGCTAGACTTTGAGAGAGAGAAAATAATGATAAAGAATATAACCTCATCCCAAGAAAAAACTGTCATTTTTTAAAAGCAGGATCTTTTAATAATTTTAGTTTTTTCAAAAGTGGAATCTTTATAAAGAATACTCAGTTCTGTGGCATAGATTGCACTGTGTCACTACCGGCCGAGAGACTCTCTCAGCTGGCGGCGAAGGTACATTTTTTCTCTCTCTTTTTATATATATAAATTAAAAACAAATTAAATAACTCAGTGAGTGTTTATTTCTTTGTTGTCATTATTGTTAGTGAGTGTTTTTATCCCTTTAAATAAACTATGATTTATCAAGTTTGTTTTGTTACTTAAGTATTTAGTATTTAGTTACTTAAATGCCTTATTTAATTTCTAGCACGTAAATATTATTTAGAAAATTTCATAACTTTATGGTTTAATTTCTCGCACAAATAGTATGACCTGTGATGTCTTATATATCTATATTTAATTATTTTACATGTTCTAGATAAATTAATGTAAAATTTCAAAAAAATTTGGTGGAATACTGGATTGTTACCGTTTAGGAATACCCGTATTTGATCTTTAAATCTTATTAATCTAGTGGATTGCAATAGATTATCAATAGTAGATTATTATCCTATTAGAGAGATAAATATATTATAGATGGTGGATCAGATATATGTTGGCCCAAAGGCCCATCACTCTAGTTTTGATGATGATTAACTCATGTAGTTATAGTATTAATGATCTTGTGTTTATTTAATCTCAAATATTTGATCAAGATCTTAGTAGGTGTTTAGCTTCAACAAAGGATGTGAAGTCAAGTTTTGGAGCTAGCGTGTGTTGATTTAAGAGCTCGTGCATCAAGATCGCATCAAGTACTCAAGAGGAGTCTAGCTCATTGTTGGATCAAGGTTTGGACCAAGTCATGAAGGAGAAGAAGATTTTCAAGAAGACTTGTGTCGGTTTGTAAGTGTCAAGATTTTGCTTTTAGATTAAATGTAAAGGATAAATTAGTTGGTGGATTGCTCAAGTTCATATACATTCACACACAAGATTTATGTGTGCTTTTCATAAGAGAGTTTTTATTTTAGAAAATACTGTTTTGATTTTTGAGATTCAAAATATACTTGTGTTTTATCAAAACTTATTTTAGAGCTAAATTTCAAAATATAGATATTTCATCATATATGTGTAGTGGATCATATCCATATACACTAAGCTTCAAAAGTGTTTAAAATATCTAAATTTTGTATTTGGAGAAGTTTTAGAAAAATCGTTTTTCAATTTGGAGATAGCTTTTGGAAAATATAGATTTTTATTTAAGCCAACATTTCTATATCACAAAAATAGTTCAAAATATTTGTAAAATGTTTTGATTTTTACTCAAACATGTTTGTATATTAAAGTATATCAATGAACTTATTTTTGTAGAATTTATGAGATTTTATTGAAGGTAAAAAGACAATGTTTTAATCCCTATAAATTGATGACCTGGCCTTCTGCCGATCGACCGGCCGGTCGACCGAGAAAGAAGTCGGTTGACCAGTCCGGTCGACCGATGTGCACAAACGTGCACAGCCACTTTGGCTGGTGGGCCAGTCGACCGACCCGGTCGACCGCCAGAGAGCTCTGCTATCTGGATCTAGCCCCGGTCGACTAGGCGGTCGACCAACAGAGAGCTTCTGCTCTCTGTATCCAGGCCTTAGTCGACTGGGTGGTCGACCGGTGGCACAACGGTCAGAAATCTGACCATTAGCGGTCGACCAGCAGGTCAACCGATAGCAGGGAATCCTGCTGAGTTGGACCCCAACGGCTATATTTTTTAGGACTATAAATTGGGGTTGTTTTGGGCTGTTTTCAACAACATTTGAAGTGGGTTTTTAAGCTATTTTTTCCTACCTTTCTAAGTATTTATCTCCACTTATTTTAGAGTCAAATACTTTCATATCAAAAGGAGAGTTTTCAATAGGTGTTTTGTAAGAGAGATTTCTTGAGTTTTTCACCACAAATCTATTCTAGTTCTTCTCACACATACTTGAGCTTTCCATTGCTATATCAATCCTATATGAGAGTTGCTGTGAGAGTGTTTTAGGTGATCAAAGTATTAAGATCACCAAAGTGTTCATCTTTGTATTTGAGGAGGCAAACTTACGGGTTCGTGTTGTTTCAGTTCTTGAAGGAGCTCGGTGTAGAGGTGCAGCCTCGGCAAGCTAGTGTGCTTGCGTGTATAGTTCTTGCGGGAACAAGAGAGGGACTAGTGAGTCCAAGAGTTTAGTGTGAACTCCTTGTAGATGTTGCAGCACCGAGTGATCCGGTGGGATCGATTCTAGTGGAAATCCTTCACAGTGTTGAAGGCAGGGACATAGAGCAAGGGTGCTCGAACCTCGAAACAAATCTCTCGTGTTCGCAATTGTTCTCTCTATCTCTCACTTGTGTATATATCTTGCATGCTTACATTGCTCATCTATTTATATGCTTGGTATATATTGTGCTTAAATTGATATTTGCTTGGGATTGTTTGCTCACACTTGTATTCAACCAAGAGAGCCATAGCCGCACCTCAACTCTTATCTAGAGGAATCTTGAAGAGATAGTGCAGAGCCTGTCATCGGAAATTCGGCTACACTCTTAGGTTATACCTTGTGTGTTTAGCTTAATAGTTTTTAGTTTGCTTAAATAGTTTTAATTCTGCATTAATTCATCATTAGATTAGCTAGTCACTCATTCACCCCCCTCTAGATGATTTCAATATACGCTTGATTTTAAATGCCTAAGAATTTGTATTTATCATAAAGATATTAGGGTTTCTATTAGTTCATATTTAATTGTTTATCACTTTGATTCAGATTAAGTTGTACTGAACCTTTGGACTGTAATTTGATTAGATCTTGAGGTTGATTAGTTTGTGATAATGGTTAAATGTATGAATTTTCATGTGAGTTATACATCAGATTTGATCTCCCATATTTGGTGATAATTTAGACGGGAATTAACTTGTATATTAAGAATTTATTTAAATAGGATGTAGTTTTATTAAAAGATTGGATCTCCTGTTGCTTGAAACGGTCAGTGGATTGTATTGAAGTGGAGCTGACTGGGGTTGAGGAATAAGTGTAGATTGGATTAGCCTGAACTAATAAATTATACATATATACAGTTGGGTTGTTGCCTTATTTTTTGGATCGGTGATTGAGTTTGATTGAAGTGGAGTGGATTGATGATCTTGATCGGATTGGATAATGAGAATTTGATTAGATATAGCTGAGTATTTATTTTAATATATCAGAACTTGGATATATTGGTGAATATAGAGAATTAGAGTAGATTAATAGAAATGAGAGAATTATTTTGTTGGTCAATTAAGTTGTGGTGACAATGAATTTAATATTGATGTCTATGGTGCCTGTGTTGAGATTAAAAGTTAATTAGATCAGTTACTATTATATTCTAGTGCTTATAGATGAGATATTGATTAGTTCTAGGTGAGACTGCACATGGACAAATTAATATATGTCATGTTAATAGCAAATTCATGTTATTGAAATTATTGAGAATTTTTGTTATACGGTAACATCATGGTATTGTTATATTGTTACATTGTCACTGTGTGTTATTATTACTGTAATTGTATTATCTCAGTAATCTTATTAACATGAATATTAAACAACTTACACTGAGATTGAAAAAATTGATAGGAAAGACAGTGTCTGTATTTTGGGTGGACGTAGGATATATGTTGCACAATCAAAAAAATATTTCACTGTAGGATTTCTGGGGATGACTGACATCCCATCTTATTTATATTGTTATTGTTATTTAGTACCTTGCGGTACATCCTAGTTCAACACCAAGGGCTTGAGCCGTGGTTCTGAGTATGTACGGAACACACTTAAAATACAGACAATATCTCCATCTATCACCAACAATAACGCTCCTGGTTGCTTGGATGAAAGTATCTGCAGGGCGAAGAGTACCTCCAGTGTGGGCCGAACAGGCTCTGGGAGGATATGAGTGACAGAGTCTCTTAATTTCTTGGACACGTTGTGTCATCGTGAGGGTTAATTTTTGACCACTACAATATGCATACCTAATAAATGTTGTTTCTTTTATTTTAATATTTTCTTTTAGATAAGGGTGTAAATGTATGATTAGATTATTAAAAATATGTAAATGCATGATTAAATTTTGTTCGGACGTGACCCGAATGTGAGTTAAGAATTGTAATCAAAAGAGTACTGGTTATAATAGTAGAGATTTCTGAATTAAGAAAAGGAAGCCTTGAGAATTAGTGTTATTCTATCTTTGATTGAATGTAAATTTGTTGAGGTTAACATTAAAAAGAAACCCCAAAATAGGAAAAGAAAAAGAAACTATTGTTGTGTTACATGCAAACGGAGTTTGCTTAAATTTTGCTGAAGTCAAGGTATAAACTGAATAAGTTACCAAGTAAATAAATGCTAAAATCCCAATTAGTTCTCTCAAGAAACACAGAAGAAAATATCTCACACAACTCAAATCTTCGCTGCTTCCTGGGTCAACTCCCTCCTCTTCCACTCCTCAGTCCTACGACATGGCCATTTCTAGGTTTTCTAGTGTGTTTCAATTTGTACTAATTGATGTCAGTTGTCGGTAGAAAGGAGTAAACTTTGTGGACATTTCGAGGGATGAATGGGTTCGTTGTGGTTGCATGGTTAATTGTTAAAATTTGTGTTTTGATTTGAATTTCTTTTCTCTGCAAATTAAATTGTCTCTGAGAAAGTGAGAAATTGGGGTAATAAGTGTCATATCAAATGCGCTGAATGCAAAATTCATTTTCATTTTTTAACCAGAAGTTTACTAGGGCTTGTTTGGTTATTGTTTGTTCAAAGAAGTATACTTACTAGAGCTTGCAAGTTCTTCGGCTTTTTGTTATGCCAATAGAAATGCAATTTCCCCATGGAAAATATTATCTTGGTGATTTTTAACCCTTCATCTTGATTCTTTCACAGGCTGAAATTTTGTAGGTTCCTTCATTGCATGAGCTGAAAACGCACGTGTGGAATAGGGAGAGACCTGTATGTGAACTTCCTTTTAGGTTAATAATGATGCTTTCTCATTCTCATAGTTGGCTTCGTTAGGAATTTGCGACCAATTCATAGAGGTTGACATGCGAAGTTGATACGCATTTGTAAAACCAATAAGCTTGGTATCTACAGTATAAGCCTTTTTTTTCCTTGTGGGAGGTTATGAGTTCGAATCTTCCCGTCAGTAGTGGGCAAGGGGACATTCAAATTAAAAGCATAGGCACACACTATTGCCTGTTTATTACGCAATAAGTTCATGTCATAAGGGGGCAAATGTGGTTCATGGAGATTTGTTGCTGACCATGTGTTCAGTAGAAGGATCTAATGGGAGTTACAAGGCATGTAATTCTCTCATTTAGGGAAGAGTTCTTCTCTCCCTTCATGGACGCTTTTTTCCTACCATGTCTTCTCCGGGGTGCCTTGTCTTCCTCCTCCCCTAAGATTTAGCATACAGGGTTTTTTAAAAAGAAGAAAGGAAAGGAAAGGAAAATTTGTAAACCACATTAAATTTATCCACAAAACTTTCATGGCTTTAAGGTGTGGCCCATAGCATAACCAATTTTGATGGGCAGAGGTAAGACCATGATGCTAAAGTTCCACCATGGAAAATGTAAATTTCAGTCAAGAACTCTGAGGTGAACTTTAAGATGTATGAAGATGATGAAGTAAGATCATCTAATGTCCAGTGTCTAGTGGAGATATTTGCATGTTGTTTTTGATGGAAGAATATGATTGCTATATCATGTTCATGGAATATATGGATCAAATAGCAGCACAATGTAAAACCATTGACATCAAGAGAGTAGCTTGACCAATAAATCATGCATTGAATGTACAATAGATTGATGCATCGAGAACATATAACGAGAACATGTACAATAGATTGATGAAATCTGATATGTTTTCAGAGTCAGGCCATTGGAAAGTGAATAAGAGTACTTTACCAAGGCATGTTTTGTAGATTTAGAAATGACAATGTACATGTAGTTTTTGAAGCCTGCCTAGTTAATCTATGCTTGCAACATCTTATACACTGACCAAAATTTGTGACTTTTGAGTTTCAGTTTGGGTGTTCCTTGCCTGCCCCAAAATGACATAGTGGATTGAATGAGACTGAACCTGCACAGAAAAATAGAAGTTTAGAAACGTGTTAGGTTGCTCAATTATACCGATATAGCAAGTGGCTATACGGGTCGTGATCCATGAAGAAGGACTGCATTAGAAGCTTTTAGTAAGTCTTTCTAATTACTAAGAACCGGTTAAAACGTTTCTTCTTTTTTTTTAAGAAAAGAAAAGAAAGAGTTAAGTTAAGAATTAGAAGATCAAAGAAGATGTTGTTTCATTTAAAAAAAAAAAAGTTAAAAAGAAAGAAATAAAAGAAAGAACAAAAGTGTTGGTATTAAAAGTGGTGTTTCTAAACTAAGACATAAAGAAACAAAAATTGAAGAATACTTACCTTTTTTGTTGATTCGTACCTTGGATTGTTGCAAAATTTTACCTCGGAATAAAATGAAGCAGAACAAGAGAAGACATAATATAAAGCAGTGATCTACTAAATTGAGTAACGATGATAAAGAGAAGGAACATTATATTGACTATCACTCTCAATACAACTCTTTCAGAGGAAAATTACATTCAGTGCCACTCTAAATACAATTCTTCTTCTCCTTTTCTCATGAAACTTTTTCTAAGCTAAGTTATAAAGAAATTAAAAAATTACATTTGAAAAGAAAAAGAAAATCTAAGCTAAACTAGAACAAAATTCTAATTCTAACTCTCTGCTGAGTCGTACTTGTTTGCCTTTTGAAATGCTGGTATTCAAAGCAAAACTAGAAGGGGGAGAGCGTTTGAAGATAGGGGGAGCAAACACTCCCCAGATTCAAGTGAATATCCGTGGAAACGTAGCTCTGGCCACATTTTTGCGGCCTGGATCAGGCAGATGGCCATATCTGGGGGCTCGTGTGGTTGTGATGCTCTGATATCTCTTTTATCCACTTAGTTTTTCTATTTGTTTTCTGGATTCGGTGATATCCTGTTGATTCTTCAAGTTAACCAAATAGATTTATAGAAATCCGAATTTAATCGATTTTTATTTAGTGTTATCTTCTCTGATTTTCTCTGATACGCACTTATCCCCTTAAATCTACTGTCCCAATCTTTAATTTTGATTTAATCTGAATTTAAATGGTTTTTGGGCTCGTTTTCTCTCTTTCTTCATTAGTAAAGGCTTGCACATCAATTAGACGAAAATAAGATTAAAAAACAGAGTTTAATATAAAATAAATATGAGAATGTGGCAATAAATATGCAATATCAGTGACTGATCACACCCCCACATCTATCTTTTGCTCGTCCTCGAGTAAAACAAAATAAAGAATAAAACAAAATAAAAATTAAAACAAAGCTAACCTAGTCTAATTCACTTTCGTAGGAATCACGATTGCGCTTAGCACGTGCAACAAACCGTTAAACCTTTAGATTACCCCTAGAGAACAAGTTTTGTCTTGTGAGGATTTTCAGTGGATTACACCCACAAAATTCTTAAAGAAAGAGAAATAAAGTGTTAGTATTTTGAAAATACATTTTGATAAAGGGAAAACATATTTGAAGTATTCTTGCAAAAAGTTCAAGTAATTTATAAGTCATAGAAATACCAAACTATTCATTTCTAAACCTAGTGTCTATTCAAAAACTTGTTATTAATTAAGGTAAGGATTAAAACTGTATTTCTCACCTAATCTGTTATTTTACCGTAAGTCATATGCATTTTCGTGACCGTGAATATTTGACTCGGGACTCTTCAACTCTTACTCTTATGCCTTATTTTTACATATTATGGTGGTAATACCCCTTAGTTCTATTAGGCTTTCTAATTCACTTATGTAACGAGCCTTTAGTCGGAGACTCTCAAACCGGACGGTTTTAGGGGACCGGGTGAGAAAACACTTCAAGGACTTAAGAACTCGAGCAAACAAGAATACAAAATTAAGGGTTTTTATTTATAATATGTACTACTTTTAGGCGTGAATGATTATGCTTTATGAGGCACAAATACCCAGCTTAATCAGAGAATTTTATATATATATATATATATTTTCTTTTTCTTTTTTTAAAGAGATAAGAATCTTTGTTTTTGAACCCTAAGTGTGTAAGTGTATAAAGTATGTATATTTCATCAAGGTAAAAATTAAGATTAAATTATTTTTCAATTTTTCTTCCTAACCCTAGAATCAAAAAAATAATCTTATTTGATTAAGTATAAGAAATCCTAATTATGATTTTTCTATTCCTTAAAATTAACTTAATTTCTTATAAAAAATAGGTCAAAATATTGTTTCTCCTTTCAAAAAGTTTTAAAGAAAAGAAAATATTATTTATATATATTAAAAGAAAACTTATGTTATGCTAGAACCCTCCCCTACACCTATTTCATACATTGTCCTCAATATATGAATGAATGCATATGTGCATGAAAAATAAGAGAAAGAAGAAAAAATATTAGCTCAAAGTAGTGGTTCTTGTGGTGGTCGGATTGGGTCAATCATTGCTGCACAATCTAAATAATGTGGAGTTTCAAAGAACCTACCTTTTATGACTTCTTTCCTATTTATAGTTTTATTATCCCCAAATTGAATAGGAGCATCATCCCTATTATATGATCAAGCTTGGAATATCATCTCGGAGTTATTATGGTCTAAACCTTGGTCCAAAGGAATATGATTCGATGAAATGGATGTTTTGGGCTCTGGAATGAAAGGAACGGAAACTGATACTGATTGAAAATATGGCTCAAATCAAGCTTGAATTCGAGAGTCAGATTTGGTTTAAAAGTTGGGTCAAAATCAACGAATTGAAATTCACATTCTTTTCCCATAAATAGAATATGAATATCCAAAATTGGTGGTTCAAATTCAAGCTCTATGGGTACAGGAATCAATGTTGGCTCAGGAATTGGGTCCAATTAGGTAAGAATACCGGAGTCAACATAAATTCAAAAATTAAAATTGAATCACAAAGTTGGGGATTAGGGTCACATTCATAACAAGTTCAATTTCTTTGAAGTGAAAACTTGCCAATTTGTTCAAGGTTTGAGATCGGTCAAAGTCAAGATGTTGTGGTGGAATTGAATCTTGGTTAAAAGCTCTAAGATACAATGATTCTTGGTTCCTATCAGTATGGTAGAGGATCGGGAATGGTCAAAAATTAGGGAGGGAGAGTTTTCTCATTCCTGTCATTAATTGTGTTAACCAAATAACTAATTGTTACTTCTATCTTATCGATAGATTGGTTAAAATCAAAAATTGATTGGTTGAAATCATTTTGGCACTGAACCAAGGCTTCAATTCTATCTTCCTAGTTAATTGGTTCTTCTTCTTGTTGTGGTGGGACTTAAAAAACGGATGGTTGATCAGATGACTTGGGGGAGTTGTATCCCCACTGACTTGGTAAAGAGGGGAGATGATGATTGTTCTAGTCTTATTCATAATATTGGGACTGGGGCATATGTTGATTCAGATAAAACCAATTCGGTATACTTGATTGGTTAAAGTTATAAAATGCCGGTTTGGTGATATCTGAGTTAAAAGAGGTCGGGGTGAAGTAAAATCACTATATGCATTGGAAAAATTATAATTATAATTCATATCACACAAAAAATATCAAAACAGAAAACAAACAAACAAATAAACAAATAAAAGAAAAAAAAATCTAGCCTAAGTTAGGGTAGACTTTAGACCTAGACGACTCCTAACTGGTTAGACTATCCACAGGAGGTATATTGTAGCAATTTGAGCACAAGTTAATCAGCGAAGTAGGGGCAAGATCAGTGGGAGGTATCTATGCCTAAGCAACGGGCTTAATTATACTAAACCACTATTTTTTGAGGTTCCGCCTCTCAATCCCCAACCGTTGACACCGATTTGACTTGAGTCAAACTCTAACACTTTCTCCTTAGGTCAATCTCCTATTGTACCTGAGACGTCCCTAGGGCCAACGTCTATAAAATTTTAGCTAGGTTGGGTTAGGAAGTGACGAGATGATTTTTGGGATAAGGAAGGGTAATGACTTTTCTCACCATATCTTGTTTATAGGATAAGCCCTTAATCATTTTCGTGCAGGTGTGGAAGTATATAACAAAAAGTAACACTCAAGCAATATATCATACAAGCATATTTTCTATGCTACATACAATGCATACATATCTTGGCTCCAACACTCTTCAACAACAATGTAAAAGTAACGAATTAAACAAATGCCTAAATGTAAAGTCTAAATGTTTTTTAGCATTTAACAATCATAGGTTACTGTTGGGGTTAGAAAGGTATGTACAGTAAGCTAAACAGAAAAAATAATACTTGCAGAAATAAACCCTTGAATTTCAAGCAACCTGCAAGAAGGCAGGTTAGTAGTCCTCCCTCTTATACTGCACAAACGCGGTAGTTAAGAAGTCCCCTGAGTTCTACTTTTTAGTGCAGAGACTCAGGTATGCTATATATCCACTGCGTTTATTTATTTCCTGAAATAAGCTCTGACACATAAAAACAGAGAAGAATATTAAACTGTTAAGTATATTAAAAAGAAAACTTACCATCCCTTCCCGACAAATGGCGCCACAATTTGATCGAGTCTGAACCTGCACAGAAAAATAAAAGTTTCAAAATGTGCTAGGTTGCTCAATACTACCGCTATAATAAGTAGTTATGTGGGTCATGATCCACAAGGAAGAATTGCGTTAGAAGATTTTAGTAAGTCTTCTAATTATTAAGAACCGGTTAAAATGTTTCTTCTTTTTTTTTAGAAAAAAAAAGAGAGAGTTAAATTAAGAGTTAGAAGATCAAAGAAGACGTTATTGTTTCATTTATTTGAAAAACTAAGTTAAATGAAAGAAATGAAAGAAAGAAGAAAAGTTTCGGTATTAAAAGTATGTTTCTAAACTAAGACATAAAGAAAGGAAAATTGAAGAATACTTACCTCTTTTGTTGATTCGTACCTTAGATCGTTGCGAAGGTTTACCTCAGAATAAAATAAAGCAGAACAAGAGAAGAAATAACATAAAGCAACGATCTACTAGATTGAGTAACGATGAATAAGAAGAGGAACATTATATTGACCGTCATTCTCAATACAACTATCTCAGAAGAAGATTACATTCAATGTCACTCTAAATATAATTCTTCTTCTCATTCTCTTATGAAATTCTCTCTAAACTAAACTATAAAGAAATAAGAAAATTATATAAGAAAAGAAAAAGAAAATTTAAGCTAAACTAGAAACAAAAACCTAATTCTAACTCTCTGCTAGAGTCATGCCCATTTGCCTTCAGAAATGCTAGATTTATAGCAAAAACTAGAGGAAGAGAGCGTATGAAGATAGGGGAAGCAAACGCGCCCCCAGATTCAACTGAGTAGCCAAGAAAACGTGGCTCTGGCCACGTTTTCGTGTCCTGGATCTGGCCAAGTGGCCAGATTCGGGGACTCCGTAGCTGTAATGCTCCAATATCTATTTTATCCACTTAGTTTTTCTGTTTGTTTTCTGGATTCGGTGTTATTCTTTTGATTCTTCAAGTTAACCAAATGGATTTATAGAAATCTGAATTTAACAGGTTTTCATTTGGTGTTATCTTCTCTGATTTGTTCTGTTCTGCACTTATCCCCATAAATCTTTTGTCCCAATCCTCGATTTTGCTTTAATCTGAATTTATTGGGCTCGTTTTCTCTCCTTCTTCATTAGTAAAGAGATGCACATTAATTAGACAAAAATAAGATTAAAAAGTAGAGTTTAATATAAAATAAATATGGAATATGGCAATCAATATGCAATGTCATTGACCAATCATGGAACCTTTTATCAGTTCAGATTTGGCTGATTGAAGATAAACAATCTGAGATTTAACACAGTTTAAATGAAAAAGAACATATAGAATGATGCAAAGTATAACAGAAATGAAAAATAAGAAATGGATAACTACTCAGATAATTCACGAAACTTGTTTTGAAACATTTGCTCAGCTCATGGTGGATTCAGACAAGTTTAATGATGAAAGGAAGAGAGGAGATGAAGAAAAACTACAAACTTGATAGTCCTTCTAAATCACCATGGTTTGCTGCTGTCAGCTCTAAGTTTTTAAGTTATGTAGCAAAACATGGAATAATAGTTTATAATAGGAAAATTGCACCAAAACACCCCGTACTTTGTGGCTTCTTTCAAAAAAATACCTTACATATTTTTTTTTTGAAGCACGGTGCAATTTTCAACTCTAACAACCTTGTAATTTCATACTTTCTGTGATGAAGACGTCAATTTTACACATCACGAGAGTTGCACATGATACATGTTGGACAATTTTTCCTCTCCTACTTTTTCTTATTTCAATCTTTTACTCTTTTCAAATCCTACACCTGCCAGGCTACCACCCACCGCCTCCACCATCACCACCACCCGTGGGTGGCGGCGTAGCCCCCTCTCACTGCCCTCGAGACCTCTCTCCTCTTCTCGAACCCTGGCGCCCAGCACCCAACGCCCAGCATCCCTCCATCTCGAGCTCGACCTGATCTCGGAGCCGCCCTCTCTCCACTCCTCTCCTCTCCCACTCGACGAACTTTGTCTACTCTCCTCTGTTAATAATTTCAGTTTTTTTTAACTGAACCCACGTTCACTGTGAACATGGGCACTCACAGTGAACGTGAGTGAAACGTGGAGGAGTGCCCACGTTCATGTGGAGTGCGGGAGATTTTTTGGGAATCAGTTTTTTCCTTTTTTCTATAAATAAAAAACAACAAAAAGAGGTGACTCACTTGAGCCACCCACAAAAAAATTCCCTCCTGTGTTCTTCCTATTATAGTTTTAGTTCCCATTTCTGAGAGTCATCCGAGCCAGCGTCGGATCAATTGGTATCAGAGCGACTAATGCCTCGCCGTCGTGGTTCATCTTCCTCGCCACTCCGTCGATCCCGTCTGGACGACGACACGCCTATGGGAGGCGACGGCGGGCACGCAAGCGGCTCCGGCGGTGGCGGGTTAGGGGGACTCGTCATACACCGGGTTACAAAGGAGATCAGCAGCAGCGGGGCGTTCCCGATGCTCACCAAGTCCAATTACCATGATTGGGCGGCACTCATACGCGTTATGTTGCAGGCGCGGGGCCTGTGGCTTGCTGTGAGCGTCGGCACTGACGATTACACCGAAGATCGCATGGCGCTCGAGGTGATCACCAAGGCAGTGCCACCGGAGTTGATGGGGACCATCGCAAGCAAGGCGTCAGCGAAGATCGCGTGGGACTCGTTGCAGCTGCGCAACGTCGGCGCCGATCGCGTTCGCAAGGCGCGAGCGAGCACGCTCCGGCGGGAATTTGACGCGCTCAAGTTCCGCGACGGGAAACGGTGGACGAATTCGGCGTGCGTATCTGCCGACTCTCAACACAACTCGCGACGCTCGGCAATGGCTACACCGAGGAGGAAATCGTTCGTAAGTTTTTGCAGGCAGTCCCGCCCAAGTTCGAGCAGATCGCCGCCTCCATCGAAACCTTGCTCGACTTGAGCGAGGTGACGGTCGACGAACTGATCGGCCGCCTTAAGGCCACAGAAGAGAGGCTCGGCGGCGGAAGCAGCGGCGACGGCGACGCGCTGGCAAAATTGAACCTGACGGAGGACGAGCTGGTGGCCCGACTGTCTTCGCGTCTCAAGATGACGGGCAATGGGGGCCCGGAACGCTCGAAGGAGGCGTCGTCAAGCGGAAGGAAAGGTCGTGGCCGCGGGCGCGGTCGCGGTCGAGACAGGGGCAGGCGCGGCGGCGGCAACACCAGTCGCGACGGCCAAGGCGTGGCTGGCGACGAGTGTCGCTACTGCGGCAAGAAGGGCCACTGGGCGCGCGAGTGCAGGAAGAAGAAGAGAGATGAACAGACACATTCGTCGCAGGTGGAGGAGGAGGTGGAGACCACCCTGATGGTGGCAAGGGCCACCCTTTCCGATGAGGAGGCACTCCAGGAGATGCCCGCGGTGAAGGCGGCGTCGTCATCGACCGTCCACCTCGACGAGAGCAAGCTGTTAGTGCAACTCGGAGAGAAGGGGGAGCACGGCTGCACACGCTGGATCCTCGACACGGGCGCCACCAACCACATGACAGGGGAGCGCGCGGCGTTCGCCGACCTCGACACGCGCATTCACGGCTCGGTCCGTTTCGGCGACGGATCGGTGGCGAGAATTGAGGGGCGCGGCAAGGTGCTCTTCAAGCTCAAGGACGGCGGTCACAAGGCGCTTGCCGGGGTGTACCACATTCCGCGTCTAACAGCGAATATCGTCAGCATCGGGCAACTGGACGAGGACGGCTACAGGATCGCGCTGCACGGCGGCATCCTCAGGATCTGGGACCCGCAGGGGAGGCTGCTGGCAAAGGTGCGGCGCACGGAGGATCGCCTGTACATGCTGACACTCGACATCGGCAAGCCGGTGTGCCTGGCGGCGCAAGGGTCCAGCGCGGCGTGGCGATGGCACGCGCGTTACGGACATCTGAACTTCAGGGGACTCCGCCGACTCGCACAGGAAGATATGGTACGTGGCCTGCCCTCAATTGAACACGTTGACGAAGTGTGCGACAGCTGCTTGCAGGCAAGCAGCGCAGGCTGGCGTTCCCGAGCGAGGCGGCGTACCGAGCGCAGCATAAACTGGAGCTCGTGCATGGGGATTTGTGCGGGCCAGTGACGCCGGCCACTCCGAGCGGCAACAAGTACTTCTTCCTCCTCGTCGACGATCTGACCCGGTACATGTGGCTCGTCCTGCTGGAGTCCAAGGGCGAGGCTGCGACGGCGTTCAAGAAATTCCAGGCGCAGGCCGAGGCGGAAGCTGGAAGAAGACTCAGTACCTTGCGTACCGACCGCGGTGGCGAGTTCACTGCGGGAGCCTTCGCCGACCACTGCGCCAAGGAGGGGATTCTGCGCCACCTCACTGCCCCGTACACTCCACAGCAAAACGGGGTGGTGGAGCGACGCAATCAGACGGTCATGGGCATGGCGCGCAGCATGATGAAGGCCATGTCTATGCCGGGCTGGTTCTGGGGGGAGGCAGCATCCACGGCGGTGTTCATCCTGAACCGTTCAGCAACCCAGAGCGTGGACGGCAAAACTCCGTTTGAGGTATGGCATGGAACCAAACCTGCCGTTCATTTTTTACGCACTTTTGGCTGTGTCGCGCATGTCAAGCAAGGTAGCAAGCGGCTTGCCAAGCTGGAGGACAGGAGTACGCCCATGGTGTTCGTGGGGTATGAGCCGGGTTCCAAGGCCTGGCGATTCTGCAATCCAGCGACGCGCCGTGTCACGGTGTCCCGTGATGCGGTGTTCGAAGAAGATCGGCCCTGGGACTGGGGCCAGGAAGCCGTTTCCGCGGCGAACGGAGGCGAGGATCCATTTCACATCGAGTTCATCTCTATTGGGGGTACGATGGGCCAAGACGGTGGGGCAATTGTGCCTGGCACGCCTTCGGCGGTGTCTGCCCCGCGCTCGCCGTCAAACATACCACGCGCGGCACTGTCCTCGTGCGGGTCAGAGCCCCACACGCCACCGGCTACTGGGATGAGGACGTCACCATTGGCAACGCCACCGCTCGATGCCGACCATGATGATGCGCCCTTGCGGCTCCGGGCTATGCACGACATCATCGGCCCAGGGACGCCGCCGGGGCTGGCAGAGCGCGAGCTGCAAGAGGTTCCTGAAGAGGTGCTCATGATGGTGATCGGCGACGAACCAGTCACGGTAGAAGCGGCCAAGCAGGAAAAGGAGTGGCGCGTGGCGATGCTCGAGGAGATGGTATCGATCGAACAGAACAAGACCTGGACCCTGGTCGAGCTCCCGAAGGGTCACCGCGCCATCGGCTTGAAGTGGGTGTTCAAGCTGAAGCGTGACGAGCGCGGCGACATCGTCAAGCACAAGGCGCGGCTAGTTGCAAAGGGGTATGTGCAACGGCAGGGCATCGATTTTGAGGAAGTATTCGCGCCGGTCGCAAGAATGGAGTCTGTGCGGCTGGTCCTGGCGGTGGCTGCACACAATGGGTGGTTGGTGCATCACATGGACGTGAAGTCCGCGTTCTTGAACGGAGAACTCGCCGAGGAAGTCTATGTGACCCAGCCGCCGGGTTTCAGTGCTGAAGGCAAGGAGCACATGGTGTTGAAGCTGAACAAGGCGCTGTATGGGCTGCGACAGGCGCCACGGGCTTGGAACGCGAAGCTTGACACCAGTCTGACTGAACTTGGTTTTCGCCGGTGCAAATCGGAGCATGGCCTGTATACTCGAGTCAGAGGAGGCTCCAGGCTTGTTGTTGGCGTCTACGTCGACGATTTGCTGATCGTGGGGGAGTCTGCGCCGGAGATTGAAGTGTTCAAGACCGAGATGAAGACGGCGTTCCGCATGAGTGATCTAGGGGTGCTGTCGTACTACCTCGGAATTGAGGTGAAGCAAGGCCGCTGGGGGATTCAGCTATGCCAGAGCGCATACGCCGTGAAGCTACTAGAGAAGGCCGGCATGGGGAGCTGCAACGGGGTGCGCGACGCCCATGGAGACGCGCCTGAAGCTGTCCAAGAAGAGCACGACGTCGCCGGTCGATCCAACTCAGTATCGCAGCCTAATCGGCAGCTTGCGGTACTTGCTCCATACGAGGCCCGAACTGTCGTTCAGTGTTGGATACTTGAGTCGGTTCATGGAGGAACCAAGGCAAGAGCACATGGCGGCGCTAAAACACTTGCTGCGACATGTGGCGGCAACAATAGAGTACGGGATTCAGTACAGGCGCGACACTGGCGAGCTCGTGCTGGAAGGATACAGTGACAGTGACATGGGCGGCGACATCGACGATCGCAAGAGCACGACGGGCGTGATCTTTTTCCTTGGTGGGAACCCTGTGTCATGGCTGTCACAGAAGCAACGGGTGGTGGCGCAGTCGTCGTGTGAGGCCGAGTACATGGCAGCTGCGGCGGCAGCTTGCCAGGCGGTCTGGCTCAGACGCGTTCTGGAGGAGATCACAGGAATTCGTGTCGCGGCACCAATCATCAAGGTTGACAACCAAGCGGCCATTGCATTGGCGAAAAATCCAGTGTTACATGACCGCAGTAAGCACATCGACGTGAAATTCCATTTCACTCGAGAATGCCTGGAACGTGGGGACATCGAGCTGGCACACACGGGCACAGCGGAACAACTGGCTGATGTTCTGACAAAGCCACTGGGAAAACATAGGTTCGAGGAGCTCCGCGAAAAGATCGGCGTCATGAAGATGCAGCAGATCAAAAGCAAAAATTAGGGGGAGATTGTTAATAATTTCAGTTTTTTTTTAACTGAACCCACGTTCACTGTGAACATGGGCACTCACAGTGAACGTGAGTGAAACGTGGAGGAGTGCCCACGTTCATGTGGAGTGCGGGAGATTTTTTGGGAATCAGTTTTTTCCTTTTTTCTATAAATAAAAAACAACAAA
This sequence comes from Agave tequilana, assembly GCA_038442645.1. Lineage (NCBI taxonomy): Eukaryota > Viridiplantae > Streptophyta > Magnoliopsida > Asparagales > Asparagaceae > Agave > Agave tequilana. The sequence goes on along the minus strand of JAVJIF010003164.1, from coordinate 171,123 downwards.
AAGAGGTGACTCACTTGAGCCACCCACAAAAAAATTCCCTCCTGTGTTCTTCCTATTATAGTTTTAGTTCCCATTTCTGAGAGTCATCCGAGCCAGCGTCGGATCATCCTCGATCCCCGCCGCCCGGCGCCCCTCCATCTCGAGCTCGACACGATCCTAGCGCCCCCACTCTCTGAATCTTCCAAGATACAAGTTTACTGGTTGATTTAATGCCTGAGAAAGATTGCTAGCGATCAATATGATGTTAGGGGAGTACATGGGGGTGCTAAGAGATAGGTGAAACTGTGTTTGTTTAAACAGATGCCAAGGAGGATCGGCAAAGTTGATTCCAGAGCCACCCTCTTTCCACAACTTGAAGATATGGAGATGTAATTTTGTGTAAATCCTGAACTGGGTATAAGTTTCTATTTGTGATATGAAGATGTAAATTTTGTGTTCTCAAAATGAAATTTTCTTTCTTATTGATTGTTTCTGTTGCGCACCACTTGTCTGATGTAATGCCCTAAAAAGATTATCCGACTTGTTTCATTATGTTTGTGATGAAGCTTGCAATGAAGAAAGCTTGTCAATTGTTGTGCTTCATGTCCGCAATGGGCCTAGTGAGAAGCATGGGGAAAGTTGTAAATAGTAGAGTTTGGAAAGTAGCAAAGTATATAGGAGAGTTGTAGCATATGTTGTGAGTTCTTTTTTTATTAGTTTTGCATTAGGTGATGAAAGTATAAATTATGTAATTGCAAAAAAAAAGTTAAAGGTGATGAATAAATCAAGTTTTTTTCATATATATAATATATTTTAAGGGTAAATTATGTTCAATGATAAAGTTTTTCTCATATAGACCATTTGTCATATTTCAGAAGCTCGTTGAATGCATAAATTAGTTCAGATTGATCTCCGACAAATCTGCTTCTGTTCGATTCATGCACATTTGCACAAGGCATTGTATGAAGAAGTGAAGAAACCGGACAATTGTCGAGAAACAAAGTTTTGCTTCAAGATGGAAGAGCAAAGGAGAAAGCCATGGAGTTTGGCAAGAATCTCTTGTCGATGGCACGATGACAGAGAGACGACAGAGCTGCGGATAGCAGTGACGACGAGCGCGGCCATCGTCCCCGTCAATGGGTTGAAGTGGTATCTTATGGCTAGGATTCTCTACATGGGGAGGACGTTCCCCCCCCAGTCTTTAGCAGCTCATGAGCTAGTGGCTGAGCCTTCAAGGGCACACTAACACACTGCTAATGGCCATTACTCCACCGCCCCACTCATCTCAAACAACCCCTCGCTCCTCCCCTCAATCGCACCACCTAAAATCTTCTCGTCCAAAAATAGAGCAGAGCGACGGCGTCCGGGAAGAAACCCATGTTGTTTACTGAACATGAGGTCAGAGTCAGCGTGAGATTAGAGTTGAAAAAATTAAATGGTATTTGTCTCATTGCACAACCTCCGGTCAATGTCCATGAGTATCATGTTGAAACAAAAGTTAAAGTTTTATCGTGCAAAAAAAATGTACGGGATATTTTCTGGAAAGAAGCCACAAAGTATGGCATATTTGTTAGAACCTCGCCGAAGATTCAACGCGCACGTTGCCGACGAGATTCACAGCCAAGCTACAAGAAAACTCACACGAATTGAAGCTGCAAACTTTTTGGCTTGCTTTTCATTGTATAATTCTCTGCTTTTAAAGACAACAAAATGGAGAACAAAATGGAAAGAAAAGACTGCCTTCAATCAGGCCGATCACACAAGGTAACTAACCTAAACATGGTATGCTAAAAATACTGTACATGTGCTAAATTACTGGCTAGATTAATTTAGCACGTTTGCTAAATTAGTGGCAAGATTAATTTAGCACGTTTGCTAAATTAGTGGCAAGGATTTGTGGCACGTTTGCTAAATTAGTGGCATGCAAGGATTATTTCCTTCAATATTTTGGTGCAATTTTCCCGCTTATAATAGATAAAACTAATAGGAGTCTGAGATATGACTATATGAACTATAATCATATTTTGGATGCATTGATTATTAAGTTCATGTATGCAACAACCTCTAGTTGTTTGCTAACCAGGTAGCCCGGTGGAAGTGTGTGATGTTGAGCACCAACCGAAGGGATGTAATTCAGTGTATTTTTGCCCTTCTTTTATCTGATTGGTGATGCTAAATATAAGAGAAGGTAAATTAAAAGTTTTTAGCATCCAATGCACTAATATTGTTGTAGATAAACTGGAGTCAATTAAAATGCGGTACAAGCAATTATTAGGTGAGTTATTGAGTTTTTGCTTCAAATTTCAGAAATCTTCATGGCGAGGAATAAAATAGTCGGTCGAGTTTGGCTCTGGCAATATTCCTTCTAGAAACCTTGTATTCTTCAAACTATGCTTATAATTTTCTTTTTCTAAAAATATTTTGAATTTCCAACTGCAATCCTTCTCATGAAGTAATGACATTTTAATGACAAAATTAGTTTCAAAAAATAAAATTAAATAATTTCACATTTCTGGAGACCTTTCTAACATACTCTGAGAACATTTTACATCCAGGAATGTTCAGCTCATACCAAGTTGATAGTCCTAGAAATTTCATTTCTGGGAATCACAATCGAGGGATACTGATGAGAATGTTTTTTCCACGTACCAGATGATGCAAAGGTCTCTGATGCCAGGTTATCTCGATAGACAATCCCTTTTGTCCATAATAACTTGTATACCTTAAAACATTTTCAAAAAAAGAAATATTATATATTTCATGACTTTTAACTCATGTACAAAGGTATCACTTTAGGTCTATTGTTGGAAAAACATTCACTTTTCAACCATTTTGTTCATGCATAAGACATTAAAATGCATGACATTTCATTTTGAAACATTCACTTTTCAACTGTGCTGTTTACTGCACAGTTCGGTCAGCCTCCACTTTGCTCCTCCCTTCTTCAACACCTTGGTGTCGGTGTTGTAGTCGGACTCAGAGACAGAGAGAGGCTGCAGCACACGACGCGCTGCAACATTGAGCTTTGTAATTTGCTTCGACTCGTCAGACTCAGAGATGGAGAGAAGCTGCAGCACATCCTCTGCAGCATTAAGCAACCTGGAAGAGGAGATATGCTGCAGCGCGTCTCGTGCAGCATTGAGCTTAGCGATTTGCTTGTGCTCTGACGAGCCACTGCCTATGAGCTTCCCGTCTGCAAAGACCTTTATGTTGTTTGCAGACCCTTTGTGAAAATTTCTGAACTTAACTGACTTCCCATGCTTCTGGCATATCTTGTAGAGACTTGTCACTGGCTGTTCATCTAAAGTTTTTGATGTGATGATGGGCTCCAGAATTCCTTTAAACACCTGTATTTCAAGTAACCAAGCATCATCATCAGCTCAAAGAATTGTGTATAATTTTTCATTTGCGCTTTCAGGATTGAGGTCTTGAACAAATATTTAAATTAGATTATTATTTCCTAACAAATTCATATTCTAATACTGATTCTTCGCAATGTTAGGCTCTCTTTTGAAAGAAAAGAGTCTCTCCACAAGTTTTCCCAAGGGGTGACTATGGTTCGGGTTGAATAAGTTTTGAAGAAAATGAAAAGCCATCTTAATATCGGGCTAGGACGGCTTAATTCGAAAGAACCATAGCTAGTTTCTTAAAGTCAGGGGCAATCCATGATTTAGTTTCACTCTTAAAAGGAAAATATAATGGCTTCAGTTTAGAAAATAAATCAAGAAAAAGAGAGAAAAAATGGCAAAAAAAAAAAAAGAAGAAGAAAGAAAAGAAGAAAAGAGAAATACAGGTGGATACCTCCCAAAGCTTGTCAAGATTCAAGTCACTGTCCATATAAACAGCTCCAGCAATGGACTCTACAACATCCGCCAACACCTTGGGAGCCTTCTTACTGCTCCCACCGTAGCTCATCCAACCAACACCCTCATCCTCCCTCATCACAGCATCACTGAACTCCTCCACTGCCCGGTCCAGTGCCTTGGCGTTGCGGCGAACGTAGTGGTAGAGCCCGTGCCCGACCGCTGCACGAGCGAACTTCTCCGTGGAGACATTGGCGGCACGGAGGGCCGTGAGCTCGCCTGGGCTGAGGTCGGGGTGGGTGCTGAGGAGGCAGTTGGTGACGGCGAGGTTGAGGGCGGAGTCGCCGACGAAGGCAAGCCTATTGTAGGAAGCGTGGTGACGGTCGGAGGAGTGTGTCAGAGCCTCCTCAAGGAGACTCGCGTCACGAAACCGGTAGTTGAGCTCGCGCTGCACCCCGCCACAGCTGCCTGCATAAACACTGGCCGATCTCCCGGCTTTTTTTCCTTCATGTTAAACCTTTTGCTACTACACTAAAACTTTGAGTTGTTTATTTTCTCAGCGAGATGGTCGTGTATATATAGAGATGGAGGGTTGTGTACAAGTTTTATGTTTCAATCAATCGGAGTTCGACTCCTACAAGGATATCTGGTGCAATCTCAGATCCCTAATCGGATTAGGGAAAACACCCAGGTTTTATTTTTTTTATTTATTTATTTCTATTTTAAGGTAAAAAGTTGCACGAGTTTGGCCTCATGGTTATTAATATGTTAACTTGTGTTCCTCTCTTGGACTCAAAGTCATGAGATACAAATTTTATGCATGAATCAATCCGAGTTGGAGTCTTAATGGTGGTAGCTGGTGGCGCAATCGTACGTGATCCGATTAGGGAAAATACCCAAGTTTTTATTAGAAAAGAAAATTTTAGGGAAAAGTTGCCCAAGTTCGGTGATGGTAAGATCGTATAGAATTTATGAAACGCAAACCCGAATTTGGGGGTTTTTTTTTTTTTTTTTTTTTTTTTTTGCTTTTTAAACAAGGAAGGTTGGAAAATTGGGATTAGATATATCTATAATTATTTTATGTATTATTTACATGTATGAAAGATTATTAAATAAGAAATTTAATTAAATTGTTATGAAATTAGAACGATGATGGAGGTCACCTCCAATCTATACCACACACACATTCATCACTAATTATAATCCCCTCTTCGATAACTGCGGAGGTTGAACGCGGAGGTTGAACTTGGGACAAAGAAAGAGTGTTACCAATAAGCCAAGCTCCTAGTTATTTGAGAGACGAAATTTTTAGATTTCAAAAGGAATAAGAATTCTAAGTTCCACTCCACGTCCTATGTAACACCCGATCTTAATTAATCATGATTATTCAAAATTTTAGATTATTTAAATCCTAATTTATATGATTAATTATTAAACCCTAATTAATATTGTTCAAGAAAATTTCTATCTTTGGTGGATGAGTTTATGTGTACATACGGGTGTGTGTGTGTGTTTGTATATATTCTTGTTTTTGATCGCATACAAAATTATACATACAAGTGGAGTGTATATAACATGATTTACCTAATCAATTAATTGGCCACTAATCATGTAATTATTCCATAAATTAGTGGGAACAGTAGGGCGGTGGAGATGGAAGTGAGGTGGAGAAATCGAGGGTGAGATGGCACAATTTAATTGTGTGTGTTTGTGATATATGTACCTCAGTCGCCAGCTGAAAGAGTTTCTCAGCTGGCGGTGACGTGGTCGAGTTTATGCCACATATCGGTGACAGAGTGTAGGCGCTAAAAAAAATCAAAAAATTTCCGCCCAAAGAATCGACAATCAAGGTGACCAAAATGCCCCATTTTTACTTTTACACTAGCAAAATTCATCCACAACAAAAATTTATCGAAATATTTGTAATTTACATAGAAATTTCATTGAATTTATCTGTAGTTTTAAATTTCCTAATTCTCCTACATCGAAAATATAAAGGGAAAAAATTGGATCAGGATGATGTGAAAAAAAAACAGCAGCAGTTAAAAGTAAAAAACATGCGTGAAACTTAAAAAATTAGTTGTAATATATAGTTTTTTTATTATTTAATTTCGTGTTATTTTCAATTCATATAGGAATTGAAAACTGAAATGAATAGAAAAATGAAATTTGATGTGGGGGCAACCATATAATTTTTTTGTATTACAAATGTACAGTGTAAAAATAATGAAATACAATGATTAATGATTTATTTTACAATATTTTATAAATCTGGTATTCTCGTAACTACCACAATATTAGCAGATTGATTGGATAATATTTCATGCAATTTTAATGAACTGCGACTATATTCGGTCTTGCTATAAAAAATACTTTATTCTCAATGTATATTATAACTGAGATCAAGGTCGTAGTACACATACATTCAAAAAAATAATAAAAAAATATATTGGCACAGCGACCATAATCGCAGTCGTTGTATAACAAAACTAGCAATCTTATATCACGAGTGCGACCCTAAATTGCAGAACTTTTAGCACTGCGACCATAATCGCAGACTTAATATAATATAACTTCTAATCTTATATCACGACTGCGACCCTAGTCGCATTCTTTATTTGCATAGAAATAATAGACGAAAACATACTATCGATCAGCACTGCGACCACGGTAGCTATCTTTATTCGCATGCCATATGTAACAAAATTTTGATCGTTTATAAAATGCAATAAAAGTCACAGATCTGGCAACAATCATACTTAACAAATTAGATTAGCCCTGCGACCGTGAGAGCAGTCTGCATATATCACATCTTATAAAATACTATATTAATTACTCTGACCTAATTGAAGTAATTAATATCTATCTACCGTGATGCAACAACAGTCTCGAAAATAAAGGTGCACTAAAATTAATATAGATTAAGGAAAGATGTGCACCATATGAAATCTAAATATATAGAAATTGTTGGCCCAAAGGCCCATCGCTCTATTTTTGATGATGATTAACTCATGTAGTTATAGTATTAATGATCTTACGTTTATATAGTTTCAGATATTTGATTAAGATCTTAATCAGTGTTTAGCTTCAACAAAAGATTCGAAGTCAAGTTTTGAAGCTAGCACGTGTAGATTCAAGAGCTCGCGCGTCAAGATCGCATCTAGCACTCGGTTAGAGTCTAGCTCATTGGATCGTGTTTGGATCAAGCCGACTTGGAGAAGGAGTTCTACAAGAAGACTTCGATTGTGTTTAGTTTAGTTGTGTTTAGATCTTGTGTAAAGATAGATAGTGTTGATATGCTCAAGTTCACACACACACAAGTTCAATATGTTTGATTTTCATTTAACCGGTTTTAGATTTCAAATATACATAATATATATATATATATATATGATTTTCATGAATAGATAGAATCAAAACAAAGTTTACATGGTTTAATGTATATTAGATTTTATCTATATACATATATGCTTCATATATTCAGAAAAACTTATTTTGATAATCATATTCATGTGTTTTAGAGTTTTGTATTTAACAAATCCTATTTTGGATTTCATGTCAAAAACATAGATATATCACTTTCATGTGTATTGGATTTTATCCAAACACAATATGCTTCAAATATGTTTTAATATCTCGTTTTTGTAATTATACAAGTTTCGAAAAAATCGGCTTTCCATTTCAAAGTTTGGTTTTTGAAATATACAGTTTTTGTTTAAGGCCAAATATTTTATATCACAAAAATAGTTCAAATAGTTTATAATATATGTTGATTTTTGGTCACACATATTTGTTATTCAAATATCTTACAAGAACTTATTTTTGTGAAATTTATAGGAATTTATGGGATTTTACTGGAGTTAAATTGACCAAGTTTCAAGTCCCATAATTGCTGCCAGAACCAGAGGTCGGCGGTCGACCGATGTGCACAAGATACGTGCACAAGACCAGCCTAGAAGGTTGGTCCCGCGCGGTCGACTGACTGAAAGTACCCCACTCTCGGGTACTACCGGTCGACCGGGCGGTCTACCGACAGGTTGTGCCCAGTCGACCGGGCGATTGACCGGAACGCCAACGGTCAGAAATATGACTGTTGGGCCGGTCGACCGGAAGGGCAATCTGGACTTTTCTGCTGCCAACGGCTATATTTTTTGACAGGCTATAAATAAGCCATCTCTTGGGCTGTTTTCAATAAGATTTTTGAGAGCTTCTCTTCCTATCTTATAAGTATTTTGTAGCAAGTTTTAGAAGATTTTTTGAGCCAAAAGATTTATCTTTTATTTGTTTAAAGTGTTGGAAAAATCAAAGAAAAAAGAGTCTCTGGGAGATTGGTTTTGATGTTTATTTCAATATCTATTTGGTGTTTTTCCCAAGTGTTTTCTTTGCTATTTTTCTTTCCAAACACTTTGTTCTCTCACACTTGAGCTATCATATCTAATCCTATCTATAGGATCTTATTTTTGTGAGAAATATTATTTGTGGTCTATTATGATCACCAAGTGTTGTTTGTGGTCTATTGTGATCACCAAGTTGTGATCCTTCCTTTACTTTGGCTTTGTGCCTATCCCTCTAGTGTAGAGGTGATTAAGTTTTTGATTTGTGGTCATCCCTCTTGTGTGAAGGTGATTGTGTTTGAGTTTGGCATTGGGCCTTTATCCCTCTTATGTAGAGGTGATTGTAGTTTGACTTTGTGCCCATCCCTCTTGTATAGAAGTGATTAATTTTGGCTTTGGGCCTTGCCTCTTGAGTAGAGGTGGTTGTGTTGGAGAGAGAAGTTGTGAGAGTACACCTAGAGGGGGTGAATAGGTCTAGGGCTAATCTAGGACAAATAATGCGGAATTACAAAACTAATTGTAACACACTTAGTGTAAACAAAGAGTGTAGCCGAATTCCCGGTGAAGGGCTCTGGACTAACTCCTCTTGATTCCTCTAAATAAGAGTTGAGGTGCTATATGAAACTCTCTTGGTTAAACACAAGTATGGCACACACAAACAAACACAAGCATGTATATGATATGGCAATATGATGCAATGCACAAAGTAAGAGAGAGTGTTAGAGAAAGTGGATCAATCGCAAACACACAGATATGTTTCGAGGTTCGAGCACACAGCTCTACGTCCCCGCCTTCACACAGAAGGATTTCCACTATCTAGTCCACACAGGACTTTCCACACAGGGAACCTCCACTGAGGATTTAGGCAATTACAATTTGAGAGTACACAACTCCTCTCTCCAACAATACAACCTCTAGACTTAGAGGCAAGGCACATGCCAACACAATATCCACCTCACACAAGAAGGGAAGGCACTAAGCCAAACACAAATCAACCTCACACAAAAGGGATTAGGCTTAAAGCCACACAACCAACAATCACCTCACACTTGAGGGATTCCAACACAATCTCTACCTCTCACTAGAGGGAGCCAAACACCACTTCCACAATCACCTCACACTTGAGGGATAACAACTCAATCACCTCTCACGAGAGGGATATCACAATCAATGGAAGGTTTACAACTTGGTGATCACAAAGACCACAAACAACTTCTTTTCCAACAAAATAAAGATCCAAATAGATAGGATAGATAGATAGCTCAAGTGTGAGAAATCAAAGAGTTTGGAAATCAAAAACTCAAAGAAAATACTTGGGAAAACTTCTAGGATATAAAGGAAATTAAGAACAAAAATAAATCCCAAAGACTTTTCTTTTTTCTTGATTTTTCAACTCTTTAAAATAAATTAAGATAGATTTTTTGGCTCTAAAAACTCTTTTGAAAACTTGTGTTAAAACACTTGTAAAGATGAAAATTTTTACTTTCTAAAAATCTTATCTAAAAACCAACTCAAATGGGGTATTTATAACCCATTTGAAAATCTGCCCGTTGGCAGCTAAAAAGGGCCAGTTTGCCCTTCCGTTCGACCGGGCCGGTCGACCGGCCAATGGTCAAATTTTTGACTGTTGCGCTTACCGGTCGACCGCCCGGTCGATCGAGACTGGATCCAGAGAGCAACGCCTCTCTGGCCGGTCGACCGCCCGGTCGACCGAAGCCGATATAGAGAGCAGAGCGCTCTGCCGGTCGATCGGGTCGGGGCCATTTCCAGAGAGCAGAGGCTCTCTGGCGATCGCCCGTAACGGTCGACCGGCCCATCAGCCTAGCTGCATGCACGTTCTGTGCACGTCGGTCGACCGGCCTGGTCGACCCCACTGCTACGGTTGACCGGTTCGGTCGACCAGCAGTCAACCAGTCCAGCTTAATTAAGTCTTAAAACTTGAGTTTTAACATTGATTAAATCCTATAAAATCACATAAATTTCACAAAAATCAGTTCATGTTATATCTTTGAAATACAAACATGTTTGAGTAAAAATCAAATCATGTTACAACCATTTTGAACCATTTTTATGACTTGAAAAATTTGCCTAAAACCAAATTCTGTATTTTCCAAAACTTAGATTTTGAAAAGGAAATGTGATTTTTTGAAAACATATGTAAATACAAAAATAAGATATTTAAACTACTTTAAGCATATAGTATATGGATAGAATCCAATATACATGAAAGGTATTATACCTATATTTTTGACATTAAATTCAAAATTAAGTTTTGTCTAAATACAAAACCCAAATACATGAATAGTTTATCAAAATAGGTTTTTCTAAATAGATGAAGCATATATGTATATAGATCAAATCTAATATACATTAAATCATGTAAACTTGTTTTAATTCTATCTATTCATGAAAACCAAGATCGGGTTAAACAAAAAACCGAAAACCAAAACATGAAACTTTAAAGTAAGTGTGTGTGTGTTGTGAACTTGAGCATATCACACTATCTACCTTTACATAGATCTAAACAATCTTAAACTAAAACAAACCGAAGTCTTCTTGACGAACTCCGTCTTCAAGTCGACTCGATCCAAACGCGATTCCCCGAGCTTGACTCCATCCGAGTACTAGATTGAACTTTGACGCTCGAGCTCTTGAATCACCATGTGAAGGACTCCAAAACACCTTTGTTGAAGGCAATCACCTACTAATAACTTGATCAAATATCTGAAACTAAATATCACAAGATTATTAGTAAACTATAACTACATGAGTTAATCATCATCAAAACTAGAGTGGAAGGCCTCTGGCCAACAATCCCCCCCTTTTTGATGATGACAAAACTCATGGAGTTATATATGCATGGATTAAAGTTAAGCTTCATAGAAGCTCCCCCTTAACTCATGCATGCAATAAACATAAAGATATAGAATGAATGCTCTTGATATCAATGAAATGATATTTGATATCAATGAAATGAGCATACTTTGATACCAAAAATAATAAACCTAACAATAAAAGCTCTTGATACCAATGAAAGCTTTAAATACAAATGAAAGCTCTTGATACCAATAACTCTAAATGCTAATAAAAACTCTTGATACCAATAAAGCAACAAAACATGTTCTTGATACCAATAAAACATATTTTATATCAATGGTAAAATAAGCATAAACAAACATGCATATATCAAACTCCAAAATATCTCTCCTCCTTTTTATCAATTCATCAACAAAGGGTATAAACAATAAAAGCATAAAAAAAATTTCTCCATTTTTCATAAAACAAAACAATAAGGTATATATGCTATATACATTCATGAAGAGGAGAGACGTGAAGTTAACTCCCCCTACATATATGCATCTATATGAAAAGAGATGACTAAAACCTAACCACATAAAGTATAATATGTAATGTATAAAAGGAGATGTGAATCTCCTAATACACACGTGTACTACATACCAAAGAAAGGTCAATTACTTTAATAAGACATACACTCAACATGAATATACATATAGAGAAGATGTTAAGCTTCCCTTGCATATAAGCAATACATGACAAAACATTATAATATGCAATTGAAAAATATATCAAATTAGTATGAAGGTAATCATAGAAATATCATGATATCAATGAATGATACCAATTGAAAATAAACAAATATTTTGAAGAAATTAACAATATTTGATATCAATTGAAAGATATACATATATAGTAAATCTTGATACCAATTTTGAAAACCAATTGAAAATATTTTACACTTTTTGATACCAAATAAAAACATAACCCAATCATTTTAGTTAAACATATAAATCATTTTACAACATAAAGAGTGGGAGTAAAGTATCAAATGGAAACAAAATCAATTGAAAGGTAAAACATGAATTTTCTCCCCCTTTATGAAACACTAATGAAAATGATACATAAGCTTATATAAGATACTAATTAAAAAATAACTGTCATTAAAGAATCAAGTTTAGCATAATCAAATATGTGCTCAAAGATATAGAAATATAGTAAGCACAATCGAAACACATATATATATGTTAAAAAGTAAATACCAATCGAAATTGATACTATATGAAGTTAAAGCATACATATATAAACAAATATGAGTATACAAGATAAATATTAATTGTGATACCAATTGAAAAATATAATGATAATCAAGTGTATAACTCATACTCCCTACCACCCATTTCATGCACATGTTTAAATTGATTTTCAATATGATCATACAAGGCATGGTCGCCCATCCAACCGCCCATGGAAGGGTAGGGGTTTTCAAAAATAGGTTTTGAAAATAATATAACACGTTTGAAAACTCTACCATATGAAGAATACCGTAACTAGTTTAATGATAAACTTGTAAACTAGTACGAAATCCTTGAAGTAAGGAATAAAACAAAAAGATATATCATGAAAAACATGTAAGTCACACAATCATCAAACACTCAAAATCTATAAAGCACATATTATACTCATGAAAATAAAATCATGAGAAAACAATAAGTAAAGTAAGTGTATAAGAGTTATGTGAAAAACATCATCATAAAAATAGGCAATCAAGCTCAAAATGAAATTCCTTTAACATGAAAATATGAAAATCATTAAAACTAGAATCCTTCAAGGTATATGTATATTTTGTATAAACTAAAATATACATACATATCCAAACATTACGAGTCCACAAAAGTATATGCATGAAGGCAAGTGGCTCAGGGATGTATATGTATAACTAATAGTTTGGACAAAATAGACATATACATGAAGTTTAAACATAAACATTAAAACATGTCCAAAAATATGGTATACAAGTCAAAATGTATGAATCATCAAAACTAGACTATACTAGTACATCTAATGGGTACAAATAAGTATTCAAGCACAAACATATAATAATCTATTTGTTGCTCACTAGTTGTATAAGTATATACCTAAGTTTTAATGAAAACTAACATATAAACAAGTAATCAAAATAAGAAGCATAGAACAAACTCATAAATATACATATAATCATTATGTAAATGTCCATGCATTAGATTTATGAAATACACAATAGCTAAACAAATGTGAGAACATAAAATATGGGTCCATATAAACATGGGTGATCTCAAATACTAATCATGCATATCACAAGTCTAATAATCATGACATTTAACATAATACTCATAAAAACATAACATGCAAAAAAAATTAATCACATGAAAAGCATGTACATGTAAACATGAATGGGAGTTAGAGATTATTACCAAAACCGAAAGGGCACATCTCCATGTCTCTAAACCAAGGTGGTCCTCCCACCAAACTCCCCTTGAAGGTGATGCATCCAAATTGTCATCTTTGAAGCTCGAAACGCATCCATCTCAAGGCACTATCACTCTCACTTCATGTGAGAGCCCACACCTACATCAAATAAAATAGGAGTGATCTTTGGTACCCACACTCTTTTAGGTCCATGAGGGTTAGCTCCTTTTCTAACCCAAATAAATTTATTTGCTAAATTAGAATCATGTATTTTATCATAACAAACTTAGCAAGATGGCCCTTACGTCCACAATGTATACAAGTGTACACATGAGCATACATAGTGTGGTGAGTGTGAGCGTGAGGAGCATGTGTATGCCGTGATTTGTGTGCATGCATAGGAGGAACTTGTTTCTTTCGAAACATAGATTCCAAACGTGTGGTTCAAAACACATTGGCTCAAAGTGGAGCCCAAACAATCCACACTCTTCTTTAACAAATAAACACCATTTTCAATAATAGAAGAGGTGCATGCAACAGGTAAGCTAGAGGGTGAAGCTACACTAGCATGGCAAACATGTGTATCAATAACATTTTACAAAGTAGTATTTTTCTTTGAAAGCAAATTTAAATCCTTTGAAATAGAAATAATTTTGTTTTTCAAGGAATCATTTTCTTTTACAACAAAATCAAGTCTTGAAGTTAAAGACTCATTTTTCTTCAAAATATTTTCACAATTATTTTTATTTTTAAAATCTTATTCTCATTATGGGCAAGTTCAAGTTGGGATTTAAATGAGTCACGTTCACTTGAACTCTCTTCCTTCTCTTACAAAATCAAATCAAATTTTGAACATAGATCTTTATTTTTTTCTTTTAGTTCAAAACTTTTCTTTTTCAAAAGATTATATTTTTCTAGCAATTTTTCACATACAATAGGAAGTTCTTTATTCAAAGCATCAACATTAATAATATCATCTCCTGAAGAACTAGCATAATCGTCTAGTTGAGATTCCGAATATACCTCAAGGGAGTCATTCCTTTGGACCATGTAGCATCGTTGTTCGGATTCATCCTCACTAGATTCCTCTTCCATAATGGTTGGCGTTTGAAGCTTGGAGGAGATCAACGTGTTCCACACTGTAAAGGCAGAATCACAAGGAGAAACTAAGCACAAATATTCTTTGTTAAGCGTGCTTCTAAGTGTCTCAAGGGCTTGTGCATTGGCCCCTATATGCTTGCTATTACCAAGATAGGTTTTCTTGGTAGCGGCAAGGAAAACATGCAAACCTAGGGTTTTTAGGTACATGGACATCGTAACCTTCCAAACCTCAATGTTGGAAGTGTAATACATAGGTGGGGTCATAAAGTCCATGAGTATGTGTAAATAATATAAGTGTGCAAAAGCAAATCTAGATTAGCTAACCAAGATCACACTCCTAAGTGGTCAAATCTAATATCAAGAGCGTAGGCTCTGATACCAATTGAAAGTGTTGGCCCAGAGGCCTTCCACTCTAGTTTTGATGATAATTAACTCATGTAGTTATATTTACTAATTATCTTGTGATGTTTAGTTTCAGATCATTAATCAAGATATTAGTTGGTGATTGCTTCAACAAAGGAGTTTTGAAGCATTTCACATGGTGATTCCAGAGCCCGAGCAACAAGATCATACATAGCACTCGTTGGAGCCTAGCTCGGTAGATCACGGAGTTTTGGATCGAGTCGACTTGAAGACAGAGTTCATCAAGAAGACCTCGGTACATAGTTTATAGTTTTGTTTTAGATCCATTTGTAAAGACTAGATAGTGTGATATGCTCAAGTTCATAACACACACATGTTTCATGTTTTGGATATTGGTTTTCAGTTTTTGGTTTAACCGATATTGGTTTTCATGAATAGATAGTATATCAAAACAAGTTTACTTGGTTTTATGTATATTAGATTCATTCTATATACATGTATGCTTCATGTCTTAAATAAACTTAAGTTTGACATACCTATTCATGTATCTAGGTTTTGTGTTAACAAAACATATTTTCGGAATTAAAGTCAAAAACTATGATATATATATGCTTCTTGTATATTGGATTTCTATCCATATGCAACATGCTTCAAAGTGTTTAAATATCATGTTTTTGTATTTGAATGAGTTTTGAAAAAATCGGATTTTCATTTGGAAAATTCAAGTTTGGAAAAATACAGGTTTTGGTTTTCGGCAATATTTCCTTAACACAAAAATGGTTCAAAATGGTTGAAATTTGTGTTGAAATTTTTAACACAAGTTTGTATTTCAATGTATAATGAGAAAACTATTTTTGTGGAATTTTAGAAGTTTTATGGGAATTTTTAGAACTATAAAAACCAAGCTTTTAAGTTCTGAAATCCCTGTTCTGGCTTCTGTCGGTCGACCGGACCGGTCGACCGAGCTAGGAGTCGGTCGACCGAATCGGTCGATCGACGTGCACAGAATGTGCATGCCTGTTTGGCTGGTGGGACGATCGACCGACCCGGTCGACCGCAGAGAGCTTCTGCTCTCTGGAAATCCTCGGTCGACCGGGCCGGTCGACCGAGTCTAACGGCTAGCTGCCAGTTCTGACTGCCCATCGACCGGGCCGGTCGACCGACAGCCGCCAGCAGCCCTAACGGCTACTTTCCTGATTTTTTATTTGATTGAGATTTTTGAGTCAGCTTTTTCTGAAATTTTGGAGGCTAATTCCTGACCTATTTACCTAGCCTATATGATGATTTTCTCATGGTAAATCCCTATAAATAGTGGGCATTGGTCCATTGTTAAAGATAAGAAAAATACAAGAAAAAATCCCCATTACTTGTTTGTTTTTTAAAGAAAAGAGAAGTTTTTTTTGGAGAGAATTTTTTCAGATCTTTTTAAGTGTTTAAAGTGCAAGTTTTTCAGAAGCATTCTTGGTTCAAAAGATCTATCCTTCTTTGTTTAAGGTGTTGGAAAATTCAAAGAAAAGAAGAGTATTTGGGAATTGGTTTTTTATCTCTATTTCTATATCTATCTCTTTATTTTCCCAAGTGTTTTCTTAGTTATTTTGATTTCCAAAAACACTTTATTTTCACTTGAGCTATATCTCCTATCCTATTCTATAGGATCATGATTTGTGGGAAAATTGGTTTGTGGTTGAGATATACCACCTTGTTGTAACCCTTTACTTGTTGTATCCCTCTTTGGTAGAGGTTGATTTGGGTTGTGGTTGACTCCCTCTTTGGTAGAGGTTGAGGTTGTGGTTTACTCCCTCTTGGTGAGGTGGAGTTGGAGTTGGTTCTTGTATCCCTCTTGGTGAGGTGGATTTGGTTGTATTGATGGAGTTTGGTACTCCGGTCTTCGGTAGACCATTTGTATTGCCTCGGTGGAGGTTGTATTGGTTGAGAGAGGAGTTCGGTACTCCTAGTGGATTAGAAATCCTTCTCAGTGAAGGCGGGGACGTAGAGCTCAGTGCTCGAACCTCAAAACACATCTTGTTGTTTGCGTTTGATCGATTGACTCTTAACTCTCTCTTTATCTTTGTGCATTGCATCATTCATATTGCCATATCATTTATATGCTTGTGTTGTGCCTTGCATTAATTCATATTGCCTATATCTATATGTTTGGTTGTGTTTGCTTGTGTGCCTCACTTGTGCTTAACCACGAGAGCTTCATATAGCGCCTCAACTCTTATTCAGAGGAATCAAGAGGAGTTAGTCCAGAGCCCTTCACGGGAAATTCGGCTACACTCGTTGGTTGTACTAAGTGTTGTTGTAAATTAGTTTTAAATTCCGTATTTAGTATTTAGATTAGTATTATCACCTATTCACCCCCCTCTAGTGATTTCAATTGATATCAGAGCCTACGCTCCTGATATTTGGTTTAACCACCTTGGAGTGAGATCTTGGTTTGCTAATCTATCACTTGCATTTTGCACATATATATTGTTTGCACACACTCATGGATTGCTTGTCACCTCCCATGTTTGATGTTTCCAACATTGACACATGGAAACTTAGGATGTCCATATATTTAAAAACCCTAGGTTTGCATGTTTTCCTTGCCGCTACCAAGAAATGCTATCTTGGTAACCGCAATCATGTAGGGGCCAATACACAAGCCCTTGAGGCTATTAGAAGCACGCTAAACAAAAAATATCTTATGCTTGTTTCTAACTATGATTCCGCCTTTTCAGTGTGGAACAAGTTGACTTCCTCCGAGCTACAAACGCCCAACATCATGGAGGATGAATCTAGTGGAGAATCCGAGCAAAAATGCTACATGGTCTAAGGGAATGACTCCTTTAAGGTATATTCGGAATCTCAATTAGATGATAATGATGCTAGTTCTTCTTCTAATGAGTATATTGATGCCAACACCTTAAATGAAGAACTATCCATTGTTTGTGAAAAACTTTTAGAAAAATATAATCTCTTGAAAAATAAGAGTTTTGAACTTAATAATGAAATCAAGGTTTTAAGTTCAAGACTAGACTAGGTTTTGCAAGAGAAAGTGGAGATTTCTAATGAGAGGGATTCATTGAAATCTAAGCTTGAACTTGCCCTAAAAGAAAATGAATATTTGAAAAATAAATATGATTGTGAAATAATTTTGAAGAAAAATGAAAACTTGTCTTCTAAAGTTGATTTTGTTTTAAAAGAGAATAATTCTTTGAAAAACAAAATAAATTTGATTTCACAAGAATTAAAAGATTGTTCAAAGAAAACTATTTCTTTGAAAAATAATATGGATTCACATGTTTGCCATACTAGGATAGTTTCACCTAGTTCACCTATTGCATGCTCCACTTCTTCTCTAATTGAAAATGATATAAAATTGATAAAGAAGAATATGGATTGTTTGGGCTCCACTTTGAGCCATTGTGTTTTGAGTCATACACGTTTGGAATCTTTGTTTCGAAAGAAACAAGTTCCATCTATGCATGCACACCCTTCACGGCATACACATGCTTCCCACGGTCACATCCATCACACTTTGTATGCTCATGTGTACACTTGTACACATTGTGGACGTTAGGGCCACCTTGCTAAATTTTGTTATGATCGTATAAATAATTCTAATTTAGCAAATAAATTTGTTTGGGTTAGAAAAGGTACTAACCCCATGGACCCAAAAGAGTTTGGGTACCAAAGACCACCCCTATTGTATTTGATGTAGGTGTGGGCTCTCGCATGACGTGAGAGTTATGGTGCCTTGAGGTGGATGCGTTCCGAGCTTAAAAGAGGATTATTTGGATGTATCACTTTCAAGGGGAGTTTGGTGGAAGGACCACCTTGATTGGAGAGCTAGAGAGGTGCCTTCATCGGTTTTGGTATCGATCTCTAACTCCCGTTTATATTTGCATGCTTTTTCATGTCCTTGATTTATAGCATGTCTTGTTTTATTGTTCATTATGCTTATGTCATGTTTATATTAGATTAGTGATATACATGTTTAGTTATTTGAGACACTCATGTTTAATATGGACTTATATCTTTGTGTTCTCACTTAGTTTTAAACTAATATGTATATCCTAGATCTAATGCATATGCATATACATAATGATCATATGGATGTTTGTGATTTTTATTTTGATGCTTCATATTTGTAGATTATTATGTTAAATACCATGATTATTAGATCATTGACATGCATATATAGCATTTGAGATCACCCAGTTTTATATGGACCCATATGTTGTGTTCTCACCATTGTTTAGCTATTATGTATATCATAGTTCTATTAGCATGTGGATTTACATAATGATCGTATTTATGCTTATTATGTTGATTTATGTCTCGTTTTATGCTTCATGTTTTGATTACTTGTTTAAATGTTAGTTTTCATTAAAACTAGGATATATATACTTGTACATATAGTGGGCCACAAATAAATCATTATATGTTTGTGCTTGAACGCTTATTTGTACCCATTAGATGTGCTAGTATAGTCTAGTTTTGATGATTCATGCATTTGACTTGTATTCCTATTGTATCCATGTTTTCATGTTTAACTTCATGTATATGTCCATCTTGTCCAAACTATTGATTATGCATATACATCCTTTGAGCCACGTGCCTTCATGCATATACATTTGTGGACTCGTTTATATTTGGATATGTATGTATACTTTAGTTTGTATAAGACATACATATGCCTTGAAGATTAAATCGATTTTCATGTTTTCATGTTTTAAAGGAATTTCAATTGAGCTTGATTGCATATTTTCATGATAATGTGTTTCACATATATCGCGTACACTGACCTCACTTCTTGTTTTCTCATGATTATGTTCTCATGAGTATGTATGGGCTTTATGGACTTTGAGTGTTTAATGACCATGTGATTTACATGTTTTTCATGAAATATAATTTTGTTTTATTCCTTACTTAAAGGATTTCGTACTAGTTTTTAAGATTTTCCATTTAACTAGTTGCGGTATTCTTCGTTATGGTAGAGTTCTCAAACATACTATATTTTTTTAAACCTATTTTTGAAAATCCCTACCTTCCACGGGCGGTTGGTTGGGCGACCATGCGTTGTATGTTAATATTGAAAATCTTTTAAACATGAGCATGAAATGGGTGGAAAGGATTATGAGTTATACACTTGATCAT
Organism: Agave tequilana; assembly: GCA_038442645.1. NCBI lineage: Eukaryota > Viridiplantae > Streptophyta > Magnoliopsida > Asparagales > Asparagaceae > Agave > Agave tequilana. The sequence goes on along the minus strand of JAVJIF010003164.1, from coordinate 151,151 downwards.
ATTATGTTTTCAATTGGTATCATTAGATCATTTCAATTGGTATCAATATTGACATTCTTTTTTGTATACTCATATATATTTTTTATGTATGTATGCTTAGACTTCAAATAGTATCAATTTCGATTGGTATCTAATTTTTCATACATATATATGTTCTATTTGTGCTTACTATATATATCTTTAAGCACAAATTTTGATTATGATAAGTTTGATTTTTAATGACTATCATGTTTCAATTGATTAGTTTTCAATTGGTATACTAATACAAACTTATGCATCGTTTTATTTGGTATTTCATAAAGGGGGAGAAAACTCGTATTTCATCTTTCAATTGATAGTTTGTTTACCATTGGTTTTGTATTCCACTCCCATACTTTATGATGAAAAATGTTTGAAAAATTAATATTGATTTTTAATTTGGTATCATATGCTTATAAAGATAAATACCTTACAATTGGTAACAAGATGTTATTTGTTTACTTTCATTTGGTATCATGTAGTGAAAGATATATTTTTTTTCTTTCAATTGGTATCATAAAATGTTTTGATTTGTTTTGCCTATATGAAAGGGGAGCTTAACATCTCTTCTACATATAGATTCATGTTGAGTGTATCTTATATTGAGGAGCTTGACAACTCTTCTTTATGCGATACACGTGTGTAGGGAAGCTTCACATCTCCTCTTATGCATTGCATATTATGCGTTATGTGAATTAGGGCTTGTCATCCCTCCTTCATGTAATGCATATATGTAGGGAAGTTAACTTAGCGTCTTCCTCTTCATGAATGTATATTGCATATATCCTTTATTGATTTGTTTTATGTCACCCCTTTGTTGATTTTTGCTTTTAACAAAAAGGGGGAGAACATTTTGTTTTTACTTTAACCCCTTTATTGATGATTGACAAAAGGGGGAGAAGTATTGGAGAAGTTTTTGAGAAGTATTGGAGATGTTAGAGAAGTATTTCAGTATATATGCATGTTTTGGGAAAAGTATTTATATTTATGCATATATGTTTTGTTTTGCAAATAGGAGAAAAAGTATTTGATGTGTTTCATGCTTGTTTATGCATGTTTATCTCCATGTATTTGCATACATGTTTATGAGCTTTCATTGCATATTTATTTATTTATTGTGATGCATGAGTTAAGGGGGAGCTTCTTTGAAGCTTAACTTTAATCCATGCATATAACTCCATGAGTTTTGTCATCATCAAAAAGGGGGAGATTGTTGGCCCAGAGGCCTTCCACTCTAGTTTTGATGATGATTAACTCATGTAGTTATGTTTACTAATTATCTTGTGATGTTTAGTTTCAGATCATTAATCAAGATATGAGTTGGTGATTGCTTCAACAAAGGAGTTTTGAAGCCTTTCACATGGTAATTCCAGAGCCCAAGCAACAAGATCATACATAGCACTCGTTGGAGTCTAGCTCGATAGATCACGGAGTTTTGGATCGAGTCGACTTGAAGACAGAGTTCATCAAGAAGACCTCGGTACATAGTTTATAGTTTGTTTTAGATCCATTTGTAAAGACTAGATAGTGTGATATGCTCAAGTTCACAACACACACATGTTTCATGTTTTGGATATTGGTTTTCGGTTTTTGGTTTAACCGATATTGGTTTTCATGAATAGATAGTATATCAAAACAAGTTTACTTGGTTTTATGTATATTAGATTCATTCTATATACATGTATGCTTCATGTCTTAAATAAACTTAAGTTTCATATACCTATTCATGTATCTAGGTTTTGTGTTTTTAACAAAACGTATTTTCGGAATTAAAGTCAAAAACTATGATATATATACGCTTCTTGTATATTAGATTTCTATCCATATGCAACATGCTTCAAAGTGTTTAAATATCATGTTTTTGTATTTGAATGAGTTTTGAAAAATCGGATTTTCATTTAGAAAATTCAAGTTTGGAAAAATACAGGTTTTGGTTTTCGACAATATCTCCTTAACACAAAAATGGTTCAAAATGGTTGACATTTGTGTTGAAATTTTTAACACAAGTTTGTATTTCAATGTATAATGAGAAAACTATTTTTGTGGAATTTTAAAAGTTTTATGGGAATTTTTAGAATTATAAAAACCAAGTTTTCAAGTTCTGAAATCCCTGTTCTGGCTTCTGCCGGTCGACCGGACCGGTCGACCGAGCTAGGAGTCGGTCGACCGATGTGCACAGAATGTGCACGCCTGTTTGGCTGGTGGGACGGTCGACCAACCCGATCGACCGCAGAGAGCTTCTGCTCTCTGGAAATCCCCGGTTGACCGGGCCGGTCGACCGAGTCTAACGCCTAGCTGCCAGTTCTGACTGCCCGTCGACCGGGCCGGTCGACCGATAGCTGCCAGCAGCCCCAACGGCTACTTTCCTGATTTCTGATTTGATTGAGATTTTTGAGTCAGCTTTTTCTGAAACTTTGGAGGCTAATTCCTGACCTATTTACCTAGCCTATATGATGATTTTCTCATGGCAAATCCCTATAAATAGTGGGCATTGGTCCATTGTTAAAGATAAGAAAAATACAAGAAAAAATCCCCATTACTTGTTTGTTTTTTAAAGAAAAAAGAAGTTTTGTTTTGGAGAGAATTTTTCCGGATCTTTTTAAGTGTTTAAAGTGCAAGCTTTTCAGAAGCATTCTTGGTTCAAAAGATCTATCCTTCTTTATTTAAAGTGTTGGAAAATTAAAAGAAAAGAAGAGTATTTGGGAATTGGTTTTTGATCTCTATTTCTATATCTATCTCTTTATTTTCCCAAGTGTTTTTCATAGTTGTTTTGATTTCCAAAAACACTTTATTTTCACTTGAGCTATATCTCCTATCCTATTCTATAGGATCATTATTTGTGGGAAAATTGGTTATTGGTTGAGATATACCACCTTGTTGTAACCCTTTACTTGTTGTATCCCTCTTTGGTAGAGGTTGATTTGGGTTGTGGTTGACTCCCTCTTTGTTAGAGGTTGAGGTTGTGGTTTACTCCCTCTTGGTGAGGTGGAGTTGGAGTTGGTGCTTGTATCCCTCTTGGTAAGGTAGATTTGGTTGTATTGGTGGAGTTTGGTACTCCGGTCTTCGGTAGACCATTTGTATTTCCTCGTGGAGGTTGTATTGATTGAGAGAGGAGTTCGGTACTCCTAGTGGATTGGAAATCCTTCTCGGTGAAGGCGGGGACGTAGAGCTCGGTGCTCGAACCTCGAAACACATCTTGTTGTTTGCGTTTGATCGATTGACTCTTAACTCTCTCTCTCTATACCTTTTTGCATTGCATCATTCATATTGCCATATCATTTATATGCTTGTGTTGTGCCTTACATTGATTCATATTGCCTATATCTATATGCTTGGTTGTGTTTGCTTGTGTGCCTCACTTGTGCTTAACGACGAGAGCTTCATATAGCGCCTCAACAATTATTCAGAGGAATCAAGAGAAGTTAGTCCAGAGCCCTTCACGGGGAATTCGGCTACACTCGTTAGTTGCACTAAGTGTTGTTGTAAATTAGTTTTAAATTTCGCATTTAGTATTTAGATTAGCATTATCACCTATTCACCCCCCTCTAGGTGATTTCAGAAAGTACTCCTAGAAGGGGTAAATAGGTGTAGGGCTAATCTAGGACAAATAATACGGAATTACAAAACTAATTGCAACACATTTTGTGTAACCAAAGAGTGTAGCCGAATTCTCAGTGAAGGGCTCTGGACTAACTCCTCTTGATTCCTCTAAATAAGAGTTGAGGTGCTATATGAAGCTCTCTTGGTTAAACACAAGTATGGCACACACAAACAAACACAAGTATGTATATGATATGGCAATATGATGCAATGCACAAAGTAAGAGAGAGTGTTAGAGAAAGTGAATCAATCGCAAACACACGGATATATTTCGAGGTTCGAGTACACAGCTCTACATCCCCGCCTTCATATAGAAGGATTTTCACTATCTAGTCCACACAGGACTTCCCACACAGGGAACCTCTACTGAGGATTTGGGCAATTACAATTTGGGAATACACAACTCCTCTCTCTAACAATACAACCTCTACACTTAGAAACAAGGCATAAGCCAACACAATATCCACCTCACACAAGAGCGGAAGGCACTAAGCCAAACACAAATCAACTTCACACAAGAGGGATTAGGCTCAAAGCCACACAACCAACAATCACCTCACACTTGAGGGATTCCAACACAATCTCCACATCTCACTAGAGGAAGCCAAACACCACTTCCACAATCACCTCACACTTGAGGGATAACAACTCAATCACCTCTCACTAGAGGGATATCACAATCAATGGAAGGTTTACAACTTGGTGATCACAAAGACCACAAACAACTTCTTTTCCCACAAAACAAAGATCCTAATAGATAGGATAGATAGATAGCTCAAGTATGAGAAATCAAAGAGTTTGGAAATCAAAAACTCAAAGAAAATACTTGAGAAAACTTCTAAGATATAAAGAAAATGAAGAACAAAAATAAATCCCAAAGACTTTTCTTTTTCTTGATTTTTTCAACTCTTTAAAACAAATTAAGATAGATCTTTCGGCTCTAAAAACTCTTTTGAAAAATTGTGTTAAAATACTTGTAAAGATGAAAATTTTTGCTCTTTAAAAATCTTATCTAAAAACTAACTCAAATGGGATATTTATAACCCATTTGAAAACTGCCCGTTGGTAGTAAAAAGGGCCAGTTTACCCTTCCGGTCGACAGGGCCAGTCGACCGGCCAACGGTCAAATTTTTGACTGTTGCGCCTACCGGTCGACCGCCCAGTCGACTGGGACTGGATCCAGAGAGCAACGGCTCTCTGGCTGATCGACCGTCCGGTCGACTGAAGCCGATACAGAGAGCAGAGCTCTCTGCCGGTCGACCGAGTCGGTCGACCGGGGCCATTTCCAGATAGCAGAGGCTCTCTGGCGGTCGACCGTAATGGTCAACCGGCCCATCAGCTTGGCTGCGTGCACGTTCTGTGCACGTCGGTCGACCGGCCTGATCGACCACCCACTGCTACGGTCGACCGGTCCGGTCGACCGGCAGTCAGCCAGTCCAGCTTTATCAAGTCTTAAAAACTTTGGTTTTTAATATTGATTAAATCCTATAAAATCTCATAAATTCCACAAAAATCAGTTCATGTTATATCTTTGAAATATAAATATGTTTGAGTAAAAATCAAATCATGTTACAAACATTTTGAACCATTTTTGTAACTTGAAAATTTTGCCTAAAACCAAATTCTATATTTTCCAAAACTTAGCTTATTGAAAAGGAAATGTGATTTTTTCAAAACACATGTAATACAAAAACATGATATTTAAACAACTTTTAAGCATATAGTATATGGATAGAATCCAATATACATGAAAGGTATTATATCTATGTTTTTGACATTAAATCCAAAAATATGTTTTGTCTAAATATAAAACAGAAATACATGAATAGTTTATCAAAATAGGTTTTCTAAATAGATGAAGCATATATGTATATAGATCAAATCTAATATGCATTAAATCATGTAAACTTGTTTTGATTCTATCTATCTATGAAAATCAAGATCGGTTAAACCAAAAACCGAAAACCAAAGCATGAAACTTTAAAGTAAGTGTGTGTGTGTGTGTTGTGAACTTGAGCATATCACACTATCTACCTTTACATAGATCTAAACAATCTTAAACTAAAACAAACCGAAGTCTTCTTGACGAACTCCGTCTTCAAATCGACTCGATCCAAACGCGATTCCCCGAGCTTGACTCCATCTGAGTACTAGATTGAACTTTGACGCTCGAGCTCTTGAATCATAATGTGAAGGACACCAAAAAACTTTTGTTGAAGCCAATCACCTACTAATAACTTGGTCAAATATCTGAAAAAAATATCACAAGATTATTAGTAAACTATAACTATATGAGTTAATTATCATCAAAACTAGAGTGGAAGGCCTCTGGGCCAACAAGTTGTACACTCCAAGTTTGTGATTGTAAATTTCTTGATGGAGGTTCCCTTTGTGAGAGGTCATGTGTGGACGTAGTGAAAATCCTTCTACGTGAAGGCGGGGACGTAGAGCAGTGGCTCGAACCTCGAAACATATCTTGGTGTTTGTATTTGATCCACTATCTCTAAACTCTATCTCTCTTATATCTTGTATTACTTATATTGTTCATATAACATACATACTTGGTATTGTTTGTGTGCCCATACTTGTGTTGAACCAAGAGAGCTTCATATAGCATCTCAACTCTTATTCAGAGAAATCTAGAGGAGATAGTTCAGAGTCTTTCACAGAGAATTCGGCTACACTCTTTGGTTACACATAATGTGTTGCAAATGAGTTTTAATTCCGCATTTTGTCATTAGATTAGCTAGTACACCTATTCACCCCCCTCTAAGTGTATTTTCAATTGGTATCAGAGCCTACGCTCCTAATATTTGGTTTAACCACTGATTGTGACACAATATTGCATATTTTATCACATAATCCCCATGCATATTGAAAATAAATATATGATTTTTACTCATCTTCTCTATATTTTTACAGGTCCACAACTGAAATGAGAGAAAGCCCAATAATCACTTTACTTAGCAATAATTAAAGAGATTAATTCCAAGCCCAAGATAAAGCCCAAGTTTAAACCCAGGATCCAGAGAATTCTACGTAACAACTCAAGATTCTAGAAGGCCACGTGGATAACAACCTCGCAACCAACTCACAACAGAAAGCTGTTGCCCAACAGAGTCAGTTAAGCCGCAATTTCTGGGATTTTCCCGCCAAATTGCGGCAAAGATAAGGTTGTTGGATCCCGGATTTTGCGCCAACAACCTGGATCTCGAAGCTTCTCTCTGAGCCCTATAAATACTTCACCTGGACCTGCGAGCAAAGAGAGAATGGAGAAGAGAGGAGAAATTAGTAGATGCTTGTAATTTTTGTAGGGTTTTTCTCTAGGTTTTAGTTCTTTAGACCCTCTTCTTCTTCCCTAGAAATTTTGTAAAGAGAGAGTTTGTAAGAGAGAGAAAGCTTGTGTACATCAAGGAGTGACAACTTGTGAAGCAAGGATTCATCCATTCTCTTCTCTCTACTCTTGCATTTTCTAGTTTACTTGCTTTCTTTATTTCTTACTTTACTTTCTTGCAATTTAATTCATGCTTTGCTTTTATTTTGTAATGGCTTGTAGCTAACTTTCTACATGTACTAGCTAACCACTAACCTTGCTAACTACTAACTCATGGGTGATTGTTATCTTTAATCTTGCAAGTTGGATGGTCTTCTCTTCTCCGATGGGTTAAACCCCCCGTCATCCAAGTGGGAAAGTAATTAGACCAACACGCAAGACAAATCTATGCCGATGAATCAACATGAGGCACGCATTCACTATCACGGAGTTTAGTAAGTTTTGGCAAGGTAGTAAGGTTAGCTAGTCATGGCTTTTTCATTCTAAAGTTTTCATTCTTTTAGTTTTAGTTCCAAAGCAAATCTCTTCTTGATTTCTTTTCCGATTATTTCCATCATGAACATATCCACCCATTCTTTCATTTCTTTTTCATTTGATTCTTTATTCTTTTAAAGCAAAGAAGAATCTTCATTTTCTTTTCTTCACTACCAACCGTAACGCTTCCATCGCAAGCTCTCCCTGAGGATCGACCCGGTATAGCCATTGCTATAACGGAGATAGGAAAGGGTATATCAATCATCTTTCATACATTGTGGAGTGATCTAAGAACTTGAGGTTGTTTCTAAACCTTATCTCTCTTTCCATTGAATACATATATTTGTGCTCTTTTACACTCCATAATACAACACCTTTCCCGTCCAATCAAAAAAATTGGCGCCGTTGCGGGGAGAGCAACGTTTTAGGTTTAAAGTGAAGAACTAAACGAATCTTCTTCTCTGTTGCAGGTTACAGGTTGAAGAAAACAGGAACTTTGCATTGCAGTGACATATAAGTGGACCTGGGCCTCTGCTCTCGAAAGCAGAGACCAGGATCCCTCCAAATTGCCGCAAAATCCTGGCTTTTGCCGCAAATTTGCGGCAATAAGGAGTGCACTACTGATCATTTTTCTGCAGGGTCTCTGATTCTGTAAAATACTTCTGCTGCAATACTTAATTTCCTGTATGCTTCACCCTATTCCTACTTAATAAAGTCAACAGTAAAAAATTTGTTGAAACGTTTAAAATTGTTTAAACATTTGCATTTTAGGCACGTGTCTTTTCAATTCCTTTACTTTTACTGTTGAAGAGTGCTGGAGACAAGGTACGTGCGCATTGCATCTAGACTAGGACTCACTCTTTGTTTGATTTAATTACGCTTTGAGTGAACCTTGTTTGTTGATACCGTACACTTGCACGAAATTGATTCTAAGGGCAAAACCCATAAATAAGATAAGGTGGGGATTTTATCACCCTTTCCTTAGCCCAAAAACCACCATCCAGCACTCACAATTCCAAGCTTGTAAATAAAATTTGATAGACGTTGGCCCTAGGGACATCCGGACTCACTTAGGAGATTATCCTAAGGGGAAAAAGTGTTGGAAATTGACTCTTGCAAAATCGGTGTCTAGAAAAGGGATTGAGGGCCGAAAGCCCGAAGGTTGGTGGTTACTTAATTAAGGAACGTCTCTGACGGAAAACCTCCCAACAACCTTGCCCTGATCTGGCTGATTAGCTTGTGGTCAAAGTCTACACTAAACCTCCTGTGGACGGTCTAATCAGTTAGGAGTCGTCTAGGTCCAGGTATCTTAGACAAGCTTGGATTGATTTTTTTTCTTTTATTGTTTTTTTTATTTTTCTTTTTCGCTGGTGTGATCGGTGCACGTTGTTTGTGATTGTATATGCGAGAGTGGTTCCGTGATTCAAATTCTGCAACACTTACACAACCACTTGATTCAATGGAAAACAACGTCTCACTTCAAGATCGTTTTTATCCGATTCGCACCTCCCTTCCATCTTGAATTCTTCTCCCCGAACCTAATGGAAATCACTTCGAGCTGAAACCGCAATTCATTAATACACTTCCCCGATTCCATGGTCTAGAGTCTGAGGACGCGTACCTCTTTATTCGTGAGTTTGAAGAGGTATGCCAAATGATGAGAATTTCCCAACTGACCGAGGATGCTGTTAGGTTACGGTTCATACCGTTTGCACTTAAGGACATTGCTAAGAAATGGCTTTACAATCTTCCCGTCAGTTCCATATCTTCGTGGGAGGATTTTGTAAAGGTCTTTCTTAAGAAATTCTATCCTATCCACAAAATAGCCCTCATGCGCAAGAATATCATGCAATTTAAGCAAGAACCAAATGAACCTTTCTGGAAGTATCTTGAGCGTTTAAAGACCTCCTAGCCCTATGTCCTCATCACGGAATAGAGAAATGGCGTTTATGCCAGATTATCTATGACGGTCTAGATTACCAAACGAAAACCCTCCTTGAATCCATGTGTCAAGGGGAATTTTTGAAGAAAGATGAACATCAGAGGTGGGATCTCTTTGAAACCTTAGCTGAGAAAACCATTCAGTGGGAGTCATGTCCTGATAAATTCACTCCCACCACTTCCAGAACTGGTACGCACTCCTTAGAATCCTCTCTAGCTGCAGATGCCAAGATCACACAATTAATGAAGAGGATAGAACTGCTTGAGTCAAAAGGGAATTCTGTTGTCAATCAGGTCAACCCATTGCCTGTAATTCAACGGGTTGCACCAACTGTCATGACCTTAGCCATGTCTTTGAGGAGTGTCCTTTGTATCAGCCCCAATCATATCAGGAGAACATGAATGCAGCATTTACCAGACCTCCATACTCCAACACTTACAATTCGGGATGGCAGAACCATCCAAATTTTTCGTGGAGTCAGTCTGGTCTGAGCATCATAGACCACCACTTCCATATCCATATAATGCTCAGTCTCACACATCCAGTTTCAATCATAATTCACTGTATGTTCATGCATCTCAAAGTCCACCCCATTCACAACCATATCAGAACCCACCACACTACCAATCACAATTCCAGCCTCCGTATGTCAACATCCACCCAGAATAATTCAGAAATATCAGAGTTGAGGAAAATGCTAGAAACCTTTACAAAAAACCATCAGCAGGAGATGAATAAAGTTCAGGTCCAGATCAGGCAATTAGCTGAGAGACAAAATGGAATGTTCCCAAGCCAGCCATTGCCAACTCCCAAACATCACTTCCCTTTGAATGAAGTGGAAGATTCAGGACCTAGTTAATGTCATGCTATTCATACCCTGAGATCTGGTAAACAAGTTGATAATAAGATTTCTAGTCCACCATCTCATCCAGTACCAAAGCCAACACCTCCTGTCCCAATGCAACCAGCTTCTGACAAACAATCCTCTAGTTCAGAGCCATCCACTTCAAAAGCCAAGGGGAAAGAAAAGGTAGATGAGCAAACTTATAAGCCTGTTGTACCATTTCCAAATAGGCTTAAGAATCCCAAGACAAATGCTCACATGGAGAAGATAAAAGAAATGTTCAATAAGGTCCAAATCAATGTCCCTCTTCTTGATGCCATACAACAAGTGCCATCATATGCTAAATTCTTAAAGGAAATGTGCACCAAGAAGAGGAAAAGACAAGTCCCTAAAAAAGTCTTCCTAGCATCATCTATCAACGAGCTGCTCAATGGTCCAATTCCTGTTAAATACAAAGACCCAGGGAGCCCCACCATTTCATGCATCATAGGACAGACTACCATCAATAGGGCACTCTTGATTTGGGGGCCAGCATCAATCTCCTGCCTTTCTCTGTGTATCAGCAATTAGGGTTAGGGGATCTCCGTCCTACCCAAATGACCATACAATTGGCTAATCGCTCTGTCACTAGACCCAAGGGAGAAATTCATAATGTCCTTGTCAAAGTTGGAGAATTCATTTATCCTGTTGACTTTGTAGTCCTTGAAACAAAACCTGTGTCAAATTCCAATCAAAGGGCTCAAACTCCTGTCATTTTGGGACGACTATTCCTGGCTACTGCAAATGCCATCATTAATTGCCGGAATGGATCAATGAGGTTAACCTTTGGTAACATGACTCATGAACACAATGTCTTCCACACACAACCTCGTAAAACAAAAGATCAAACACTTGAGGTTAGTTTCATTAGTAACAATTGTGAGGAAGAAGGTGAAGATCCAAAAGATGAGTCACAATCTTGTGATTCTCTTATCCGAGTACCCTTTCAGAAGGGGAAAGTTGATTTGGATATTTTCACTTTCAATGAGCCAACTCTGACTATATTTGAACCTCCGATTGATATATCCTTTGAAGACCTGTTTGCTAATGAGATCATGTGTCTAGATGAGTCAACTCGGGGTCAGCTAACTGATTGTCCACTTCCGGATGTTGACCTTGGTTTTGAAGAATTATATGGAGAGGAGCTGAAATTCCTTAATATTGGAAGTGATGAGATTCAGAGTGAGAGTGGTGATAAGGAATTTTTTAGTGAACAATGTGGTGGAATGAGGGTGAATGATACTAATAAAAAATTGAATCTGGAAATACCTAGGGCTAAAATAATTCAAACCGTTTCCCAATTGAGCTCACGAAAGCAGACGCACTGGAATGATGGGAAACGGGCCAGAGGAAAACGACCCAAAAGCCTAGGTAATGGTTCTACTTGTATATACTCTTTGTAAATAATTTTTTGCACTTTCTTGTAAATAAAAGTTTCTTACCTCTTACCTATTTCATGCATACATATATCATGATGCATTGAGGACAATGCATGAAATAAGTGTGGGGGAGGGTTTACTAACATAGAGTTTTTAGATTTTCTTTCTTTACACTTCTTTTAGAATTAGATTTTCTTTCTTTTACACTTCTGTTAGAAATATAAAATTTAAAAATAAAAAAAAAACTTTGAAATAAGAGACAAAGTTTAGATCTATTTTTAAGAAAATTAAGATGTATCTTAGAAATTAAGAAAGCCTTAATTATGACATCTTAAACCTAGTTGAAATAATAGATTTTGTTTGAAATTATAGGCTAAGTAAGTAAAATTGGTGAGATATTTTTATCTTGAATTTTTTGCCTTAGATAGTATGCACTTTACACTTACACATTTCTTGGGATGGAAACAAAGACCTAAAATGCCATATATATAAAAAAAAAGAAAAAAATGTATACTTATAAATAAAACATCACCTATTAAGCTGGATAATTATGCCTCAAGAAGCATGATTATTCACGCCTAACGGTGGTGAAGGAAATAAATAATCCCCTTTAGTTTTGTGGCCTTTTTACTCGAGACCTTAAACCCGAGGGATGTTTTCTCATCTGGTGCCCTAAGACGTCTGGTTTGGGAGTCATCGGTTAAAGGCTCGCTACAAGGGTAAACTAGAAAGCCTAAACTAAGGGAAGAAAAAAGAAAAAATATATATATATATATAATAAATGGCTTGATGGTTGGAGTTGAAATCCCAGAAATCTTCACTAGCACGGTGTGCATACTATCTAGGTTTTATGAAAGATAAAATATTCAATCCAATTTTGAATTCTTACCTTAATTGAAGACAAGATCTTGCATGGAGACTAAGTTTAAGGAAGAATGATTATAGGTGGACTTATGACCTTAGATCACTTATATTTTTGCAAAAATAGTTCGAAAACATGTCTCTCTTTCAAAATGAATTTTCAAAATACTAACATTTGTCTTCTTTCTTTATGGATTTTGTGGGTGCAATCCGCTGAAAACCCTCAGGAGACAACACTCCTCCTCTAGGGTAACCTAGAGGTTTAACGGCTTGTTGCACACGCTCAGTACAATCGCGTCACCTGCGAAAGTGGTGTAATAAATTGGTAGTATAGTTTTTTCTTTCTTTTTTTTGCTCGGGACGAGCAAAAGAATAAGTGTGGGGGTGTGATTGTGACACAATATTGCATATTTTACCACATAACCCCATGCATATTGCAAATAAATATATGATTTTTACTCATCTTCTCTATATTTTTACAGGTCCACAACTGAAATGAGAGAAAGCCCAATAATCACTTTAATTAGCAATAATTAAAGAGATTAATTCCAAGCCCAAGATAAAGCCAAGTTTAAACCCAGGATCCAGAGAATTCTACGTAACAACTCAAGATTCTAGAAGGCCACGTGGATAACAACCTCGCAACCAACTCACAACAGAAAGCTGTTGCCCAACAGAGTCAGTTAAGCCGCAATTTCTGGGATTTTCTCGCCAAATTGCGGCAAAGATAAGGTTGTTGGATCCCGGATTTTGCACCAACAACCTGGATCTCGAAGCTTCTCTCTGAGCCCTATAAATACTTCACCTGGACCTGCGAGCAAAGAGAGAATGGAGAAGAGAGGAGAAATTAGTAGATGCTTGTAATTTTTGTAGGGTTTTTCTCTAGGTTTTAGTTCTTTAGACCCTCTTCTTCTTCCCTAGAAATTTTGTAAAGAGAGAGTTTGTAAGAGAGAGAAAGCTTGTGTACATCAAGGAGTGACAACTTGTGAAGCAAGGATTCATCCATTCTCTTCTCTCTACTCTTGCATTTTCTAGTTTACTTGCTTTCTTTATTTCTTGCTTTACTTTCTTGCAATTTAATTCATGCTTTGCTTTTATTTTGTAATGGCTTGTAGCTAACTTTTCTACATGTACTAGCTAACACTAACCTTGCTAACTACTAACTCATGGGTGATTGTTATCTTTAATCTTGCAAGTTGGATGGTCTTCTCTTCTCCGATGGGTTAAACCCCCCGTCATCCAAGTGGGAAAGTAATTAGACCAACACGCAAGACAAATCTATACCGATGAATCAACATGAGGCACGCATTCACTATCACGGAGTTTAGTAAGTTTTGGCAAGGTAGTAAGGTTAGCTAGTCATGGCTTTTTCATTCTAAAGTTTTCATTCTTTTAGTTTTAGTTCCAAAGCAAATCTTCTTGATTTCTTTTCCGATTATTTCCATCATGAACATATCCACCCATTCTTTCATTTCTTTTTCATTTGATTCTTTATTATTTTAAAGCAAAGAAGAATCTTCGTTTTCTTTTCTTCACTACCAACCGTAACGCTTCCATCGCAAGCTCTCCCTGAGGATCGACCCGGTATAGCCATTGCTATAACGGAGATAGGAAAGGGTATATCAATCATCTTTCATACATTGTGGAGTGATCTAAGCACTTGAGGTTGTTTCTAAACCTTATCTCTCTTTCCATTGAATACATATATTTGTGCTCTTTTACACTCCATAATACAACACCTTTCCCGTCCAATCAACCACCTAGGAGTGAGATCTTGGATTGCTAATCTAGTATTGTATTTGCACACATATAGTTTATACACTCATGGATTACCTTGCCCCTCTCATGTTTGATATTTCTAACATCGATATGTGAAAATTTAGGATGAGTGCTTACTTAAAAGCCCTAGGTTTGCACGTCTATCTTGCCACTATCAAGAAAACCTATTTTGGTAATGACAAGTATATTGAGGCTAATGCACAAGTCCTAGATGCACTAAAGCATTCACTTAGTAAAGAATATTTATCTATAGTTTCTCATTGTGACTCTATTTTTGCAGTGTGGAATACATTGACCTCTCCCTCGCTATAAATGACAAACTATGTGGAAAGAATCTAGTGAAGATGAGTCCGACCAAGCTTGCTATATGGTCCAAGGGAATGACTCCCTTGAGGTAAACTCGGACACTCAACTAGATGATAGTGCTAGTTCTTCAGGTGATGACAATATGGATGCCGATGCCTTAAATGAAGAACTTTCATTATTTTGTGAAAACTTGCTTAAAAAATACAAACTTTTGAAAAAGAAAAGTATTGAATTAAAAAAAGAAAATAAAATTTGTTTTCAAAATTTTATATGATTTTGCAAGAGAGGGTTTGAGATCTCAAATGAAAGGGACTCATTGAAATTCTAACTTAATCTTGCCTTAAATAAAAATGAATTTTTAAAGAATAAAAATAATTGTGATGATGTTTTAATTAAAACTCGACTTTGTTTTAAAAGAGGACAATTCTTTGAAAAATAAAATTGCTTTAATTTCAAAAAAAATTAGAATGTGTCTCAAATGAAAATATTTCTTTGAAAAATGATTTGGCTTCTCATTCTTATCATGATTCCATTGTTATACCTTCTATTGATAAGAATGCATGCTCCACTCCTTCTTTAACAGTTGAAAATGATATTTGCATGGTGAAGAATAGTGTAGATTGTTTGGGCTCCACTTTGAGCCAATATGCCATGAACCACACACGATTGGAATTCATATTTCACAAGAAACTTGCTCCTCATATCCATGCACACAAAACACGACATACATATGCTGATCATGCTCACGCACATGATTTTATGTATGCTCACGCACATGACTTTATGTATGCTCATGTGTACACTTGTACACATTGTGGACGTATGGGCCACTTTGCAAGATTTTGTTATGATAGAATAAATATTTTAAATTTTGCAAATAATTTATTTGGGTTAGGAAAGGTGCTAACCACCATGGACCCAAGAAAGTATAGGTACCAAAATTCACCCCTATTGTATTTGATGTTGGTGCGGGCTCTCACTTGACGTGAGGGTATTGGTGCCTGATGGTGGATGCGTTTGAACTTGATGGACACTACATTGATGCATCACCTTCAAGGATGTTTGGTGAGAGGACCACCATGGTTTAGAGACTTAGAGATTAGCCATGTTGGTTTTGGCAACTATCTCAAACTCCTTACCTTGTTTACATACTTTTATATGAATGTTTTTAGCATGTATTGATTTTCGTGTTTTTCGTGTTTGTTATGTTAAATGTAATGTAAATTAGACTTGAGATATACATAAATAGTATTTGAGATACACCCATATTTATATGGACTATTATTTTTGTGTTCTCACTATAGTTTAGCCTTTTGTGTATATCCTAGCTCTAAAACACGTTCATTTACCCTAATGATTATGTTTGATTATGATTTTGCACTTCATGTTTTTGATTACTTGTTTAGATAAAATTTTGTTAAAACTTATGTTTATACTTATACAAGTAGTGAGCTACACTTGATTATTATGTGTTTGTACTTATTGTTCTTTTGTACTCATTACATGTACATGTATAACCTAGTTTTGATGATTCTACATTTTAACTTGTATTCCCTATTTTTGCACACATTTTCATAAAAAGTGTTTATCTTCATATATATATATATATTAATTTGTCTAAAACTATTGGATATACATGTCTGTCCTAGAGTCACTTGCTTTCATGGAAAAAAAAATTTTGGGCTCATTTATGTTTGAGATATGTATGTATACTTTTAGTTTCAATAAAACATACATATACCTTGAAACGTATTTAGTTTTGATGATTTCTTGTTTTTGATAAAAGAAAATTCATATGAGCTTCAATGCCCTATTTTCATGATTTTGTTGATTACATGATTCTTACACTCTTTGTTGGTATTTACTCATGATTTTTGTTTCATGATCACTTATGTGCTATATTGCTATTTGAGTGTCGATGATCGTGTGATTTTTCATATTTTCAGGGGATACTTATCGCTTCATTCCTTATTTGAAGGATTTCATACTAGTTTTCAAAATTAATCTTTAAAGCTAGTCCTTATTCTTCAATTGGTAGAGTTTTTTAAAACTATGCTAAAATATTTTCAAATCATTTTTTTGAAAAACCCCTAACTTCTAAGGCCGGATGGTTGGGCAACCATACCTTGTACACTCTTATTGAATATCTTTTAAACTTGTGCATGAATAGGGTAGTAAGTATGAGTTATACACATGATCTTCATGGAATTTTATTTTTGTGTACTCATATTTGTTTCTTATATATGTATCCTTCAAATTTCAATTAGTATCAATTTCTATGGTATTTCTAATTACATATATATATGATTTGATTGTGCTTATTTTATAATATCTTTACATTCTTAAAGCACAAATTATGTTTATGTTAAGCTTAATTTTATTCCAAATGTTAATTGGTATCTTTACAAGCTTATACATTAATTTCGATTGGTATTATTTGGTATCAAAATGTACTTCATGTTTCACCTTCAATTAGTATCAAAATCTACTATTGGTATCTTAAAGTTTTTTTCCTATAAATGGTACCAACTTTTGTTTTGTTAACTACAGTTTGATTTCATTGGTATCATAATTCATTTTGTTGACTCAAGAAATTTTAAAATATTTTTAAAAGTGGTTTCAAATTTGTTGATATATATTCCTATATGTAAGGGGAGCTTAACATCTTCTCTATATATAAATTCATATTAAGTGTATCTCACATTGAGGAGCTTGACCTCTCTTCTTTATATGGTACACGTGTGAAGGAGGAGCTTAACATCTTCACTTATACATTGTATATTATGCTTTATGTGGGTTAGGGTTTAGTTATCCTTTCTCCATATAATGCATGTATGCAGGGGAAACTAACTTTACGTCTTTCCTCTTCATGAATATATATCGCATATACATTCTTATTGTTTGATTGTCCTCACCCCTTTGTTGATGAATTGAAAAAAAGGTGGAGAAGAATTTTGAGAGTTTTTATATGCATGTTTATATCTCTGTTTATGTATATATATTTGTGTTTGGTTATACATTTCATTGCATTTCATTGAATATCTATTTGTTTATTGCTATGCATGAGTTAAGGGGGAGCTTCTATGAAGCTTACTTTAATTCATACATATATAACTCCATGAGTTTTGTCATCATCAAAAAGGGGGAGATTGTTGGCCCAAAGGCCCATCGCTCTAGTTTTGATGATGATTAACTCATGTAATTATAGTACTAACGATCTTGTGTTTATATAGTTTCAGATATTTGATCAAGATCTTAGTCGGTGTTTAGCTTCAACAAAAGATTCGAAGTCAAGTTTTGAAGCTAGCACGTGTAGGTTCAAGAGCTCACGTGTCAAGATTGCATCTAGCACTCGGTTGGAGTCTATCTCATTTGATCGTGTTTGGATCAAGCCGACTTGGAGGAGTAGTACTACAAGAAGACTTCGGTTTGCATTTAGTTTAGTTGTATTTAGATCTTTTATAAAGATAGATAATGTTGATATGCTCAAGTTCACACACACACACAAGTTCAATATGTTTGGTTTTCGTTTAACCGGTTTTGGATTTCAAATTTACATAATATACATATATATATAATTTTCATGAGTAGATAGAATCAAAATAAAGTTTACATGATTTAATATATATTAGGTTTCATCTATATACATATATGCTTCATATATTCAGAAAAACTTATTTTGATGATCCTATTCATGTGTTTTAGAGTTTTGTATTTAACAAAACCTATTTGGATTTCATGTCAAAAATATAGATATATCACTTTCATGTGTATTGAATTTTATCCAAACATAATATGCTTTAAATATGTTTTAATATCTTGTTTTTTGTAATTATACAAGTTTGGAAAAAATTGAATTTTCATTTCAAAGTTTGGTTTTCGAAAAATATGGTTTTTGTTTAAGGCCAAACCTTTTATATCACAAAAATAGTTCAAATAGTTTGCAATATGTATTGATTTTTAGTCACACATATTTTTTATTCAAATATCTTACAAGAACTTATTTTTTGAAATTTATAGAAATTTATGGGATTTTATTGGAGTTAAATTAACCAAGTTTCAAGTCCCATAATTACTACCAGAACCAGCTGGCGGTCGACAGGCCGGCCGACCGATGTGCACAAGATATGTGCACAGGACCAGCCTAGAAGGCTGGTCTACCGCGTGGTCAACCGATTGAAAATACCCCACTCTTGGGTACTGCCGGTCGACCGGGCGGTCGACCGACAGGCTATGCCCGGTCGACCAACGGTCAGAAATATGACCGTTGGGCTGGTCGACGGGCCAGTTAATCGGAAGGGCAATCTGGACTTTTCTGCTGCCAATGACTATATTTTTTAAGAGGCTATAAATAAGCCATCTCTTGGGATGTTTTCAATAAGATTTTTGAGAACTTCTCTTCCCATCTTACAAGTGTTTTGCAGCAAGTTTTAGAAAAGTTTTTGAACCAAAAGATTTATCTTTTATTGTTTTAAAGTGTTGGAAAAATCAAAGAAAAGAGAGTCTTTGGGAGATTGGTTTTGATCTTTATTTAAATATCTATTTGGTGTTTTTTCCAAGTGCTTTCTTTGCTATTTTTCTTTCCAAACACTTTGTTCTCTCACACTTGAGCTAACATATCTAATCATATCTATAGGATCTTGTTTTTCTGAGAAATATTGTTTGTGATTTATTGTGATCACCAAGTATTGTTTGTAGTCTATTGTGATCACCAAGTTGTAATTCTTCCTTTGCTTTGGCTTTGTGCCTATCCCTCTAGTGTAGAGATGATTGAGTTTTGGGTTTGTGGTCATCCCTCTTATGTGGAGGTGATTGTGGTTGAGTTTGGCTTTGGGCCATTATCCTCTCTTGTGTAGAGGTGATTGTAGTTTGGCTTTGTGCCCATCCCTCTTGTGTAGAGGTGATTGAGTTTTAGCTTTGTACTTTAACTCTTGAGTAGAGGTGTTTGTGCTGGGGAGAGGAGTTGTATACTTCAAGTTTATAATTGCAAATTTCTCGGTGGAGGTTCCCTTTGTGGGAGGTCTTGTGTGGACGTAGTGAAAATCCTTCTGTGTGAAGGCGGGAACATAAAGCAGTGGATCGAACCACAAAACATATCTTGGTGTTTATATTTGATCCACTATCTCTAAACTCTGTCTCTCTTATATCTTGCATTACTTATATTGTTCATATCAAATACATGCTTGGTATTGTTTGTGTGCACATACTTATATTGAACCAAGAGAGCTTCATATAGCACCTCAACTCTTATTTAGAGAAATCTAGAGGAGATAGTTCAGAGCCCTTCATAGGGAATTCGGCTACACTCTTTGGTTACACATAGTGTGTTGCAATTGAGTTTTAATTCCACATCATTTGTCATTAAATTAGCTAGTTTCACCCCCATCTAGGTGTATGTTCAGAAAAAATATTCTATAAAAAGCTAATTTACAGTTCACATAATAAACTTCTGGAAAGTAAAGGAACTCTTTGGATTCTCATGTCAGAACTGCTTCAAATAAATATTTAATTTCTTTTTATCACTTCTTTGAAAACTCAACAGTCACCTATAACACTTATTATTACTATTCACGTCGTTTCATAGTATTGGCCTTTTATAGTGTTTGTAACTAATATATTACTCATATCTAAAAAAGATATTTATGCTTTTCTTTTTCAATTTGATTTCCAACATACCTGAAACAATTCATTCTTGAATCATGTCTTCCCCATCGTCTTCCTCTGAACAGATTTCAACTTCAATCATTCTCCCACCGGTCCTTTTTCTATAGGAGATTCTAGTGAATCTGATAGCAATCTGGAGTTCACTCCTTTTGACTATCTCACTACATCAAATAATATTTTGCCTAATCCTCCTCTTCATAAGAATGATGAAGTTTTTGTGAGGCCTAGTAAGGAGAAGCTTATTTCTCTGCCACTTTACAATGACATGCTTAATGAAAGCATGTCTGTTTGTGGCTGTAAATTTTTTGTTTGATCGTAAAAAAAGTTACAACGGATCAATTATCCTACTAAAAGAGAGAGGAGATATTCAAGCTCAAATCTCCCCTTTGTTTAATGCTGGGTTCTTGATGTAGCGATGGAAAGTGAATCTTATTTTCCGTTGACCAGGTGAATGTCATGACCTCTTAGGAATCATCTCTTTGGATGGTGGACAAAGTAACACAGCTTCTGTCCAATAAAAATCTCAAAGAGACTTTAGGCAAAAACAAACTTGAACTCAGCAAGTTATTTAGAAGAGTTTTTCTCCTTTGTATCTCTCAACTGGAGATTCTGGTCTTTCTATGGCTTACAACTAAAGTTCTTCTGACAAAAAATTCCTACCCAACCAAAAGAAGTCCCTTTCTTCAGCAGCAGACTGAACTATTTATAGGGGTTCAGGGGTAAAACTATCCCCTAAAAATACTCCATAATGGAGGTTAACTCCCTTATTCCGAGGGCAGTAATTGACCCAGAAATGAGTGCAGTTATAACCGAGACGCGGGCTTTGAGCCTCGCATTTTGTCATTGACTTCGAACCTTGCTGGACGCGAGTTTCGAACTCTACCAGACGCGAACTTCAGGCTCTACGTCTTGAGACTACAGTGATGTCTAGTCACGGGCTTCAGGCTCTCGCGTCTTGATGCTGTACTGATGTAAGGATGCGGGCTTCGAGTCGCGTCTTCATTATTACAGAGTAGCTGGGACGCTGGTTTCAGCCCTCTTGTCTTGATACTGTACTAATGTTAAGGCGCGGGCTCCATGCTCTACGCCTTGGCATTATACGAATGGCTATAATTAGCCTCGCATCTGGAGTATAGACTCTGTTTTCTGATGACTTGTCCTCAGTGCTTTTTAGACAGTCTACAGAACCCCCTCTAAAGTTTTTGATATTCCGCGGTTGACTGGGACGAATTTTGAAATACTTTAGACTCTGATTTAATTCATACTTCTCATAATTGGACTGACAATCATTTAAGATACTCTGAGCTTGATCTTATCTAGAATATGATCTTCGTGAGTGTACTGTAAAACCCTTTGAAGCTGCCAAAGGTGATCGTCAGGAGTGTCTAGATACGCAGTCCAGACCTCCTCAGTGCTCTGAGCTGGTTGTTGTACTGTTGAATCAGGGATAAACAATCGTCTGCTTGTGCCAGTGTACTGTTGAACTGATTGTAGAATCGAAGATTGAATGCAAGTCTTGTAGACGCAATCCTTATTCAAAGTGGGGACACATCTATTAATTTGCTGAAGAAACGCGGCCTCTGAAGGGACGCAGCTTTGAAGTGAAGACGCAGCTCTACTTTGTTGACTAGACGCAGCTTTGGCCTTACTAAAGAGACGTGACCTTTAGAGAGACGCGACTTTGTTAAATGTGAGTCCCGCGTTCTGGGCACGTTGCCACATGTCTGGCAGAGTTGAGAGGACGTCTTTCCCTTAACACACGAAATTTGCGTCCATTTAAGACGTATGCCACGCGTCGGGCGAGGATTAGGCCTCGAGATATGCGCCGCGTATCTCTGCGGATCACTGTGCCTATAAAAGACAATAGCCTTTCAAGAGTCATCATTAGACTCTTCTTCTTATTCGCTGAGCTTTATATCGAGGGTTAAGAAAAGCTTAAAGCTTTTTCATTTTCATCGTCTATGACACTGATTTCACGATTGCAATGGCACCAAAAGTCAAGCATGTTGTTTCGTCTTCGGGCGCTGCTCCTGAGACTCAAATGGGCGGTCCTTCAACGCAGGAGGCTCTCATTTTAGGTAGTAGAACCATCTGAACTGATTTTCACCATTAAAGGGGTTTAAAGAGTTCTCTTAGCTCTTAAGTCTCTTTTGAATGTGAACCGCCAACGCGAGGCTCATGCCCGTGTTTGATTTTCAGACGCAGCTCTTGAATTGGTAGGCAAGATGCGGGTTTGACGACCTCCGCGCCTTCGCTTCATCAACTTGAGTCCGTATTTGTTTGTTGAACGCGGGCCTCGTTGAGCCCTGTATTTTGAACTCAATACTCAAAATTTTTCTAAGTGTGAGAGGTTCAAACGCAGACTTCCTATGATCCTCGCGTCTTTAAGATCAGGCGAAAGTTACACTGATTCTCGCGTCTGAGTCTGACAATTAGAAAACTTCTAAGTTATGGATTTTGAATTGCTGGCTTGCAAGCCTTGCATTTTTTGAGTCTAGACGCGGATTTTGCTGATTTCCGCGTCTGGATTCATTCCTGCGTTTGAATTTCAAACACTTAGCCATTTTCTTTTAGATTTCTGACTAAGTGTTGTCTTCTCTGCATTGCAATACTCTTTAAGCCTCTTATCCAAGAAGTGCCACTTTGGGCACGTAGGTGGCGCTGATCGTAATCTGACCTTCGCGCTTCAGAAGACTTCTCCTGTGACTACTGGTAAATCAAAGGAGCGAAAGGAGAGGATCACCAAGGCCAGTATGGTGACCCTTTAGGAGATTATTTCTGATGGGCTGTTCGAGTCAGATTCCCACACTCCGCTAAGGAAGCCTACTTTCCGCTTTGGTTACGCCATTGAAGAGGATGATAGGATTTTGTATTACGGAGATTATAAGTGACTTCGTCAGATAGGGGACAGGAGGCTCTTCCTTCCCAACATAGAGAGGATGTATCCCTTGTCCTATCTTCAACATATGTCTGTTCATCGTACGATGGAGTGGGATCTTTTCGGTTTGTCTCTGGCGTGTCTCCGGCAAATTAGGTGCCAAAGATGCATATCCTGCTGGCCACGGGAATGATGAATTTGGTTTATTTCCCTAATTAGTCAGGCCTAAGTATCCAAAAGGAGAAACCCCTCAGCTTGCAGCCACCTTCATCAATCAGTTCTTGAAAGTTAGGGGTGATTTTCCCGTCGACTTTCATCCGCTCGGATGGGTCCATTCTACTGACAAATCATGGTGGGGTAGAATTGTTGGAGTTGTTCTTATCGAGCTCGGGGCTCTGCTGCAACAGGTGGGGTTATACCATTCGGTTAGGGCCGTACAGTATGGCCTTCCGCAGAGTTCCCACAATTTTTATGGCATCCCGGAGCATTATAATTCTCTGACGGGTACATTTTTTATTCCAGTCAGAGAGATAGGACTCGCTCTTCATGAGCTATATGAAGTTTCGGGGCAGTTATGGGAGATGCCCCTTATGAAGAATACGTCCTGACTTCTGAGGAGCTTCACCTCTTGAGGAAAGAGGACCCTCAGATGTATGAGGCATACTGGGAAGTGTTGTGCCACTTCCATATCTGCGGGCATATATCTTCTTGGAGGAACAGGGGTGTTGATGTCCTAGGCGAGCTATCTGTTTAAAGGCATAAATAAAAAAGATAGCCCAGTGACTAGTCTGGCCCCTTACACTGACGAGGAAATTACTGAGAGGATTAATGCCTCTATAAGCTCCTACACCACCGAGTCGAACGAGGACACTTTCAAACCTGAAACGATTTTTGAAAGTTTTCATCACCAGGCCCGAATTCTCATTTCTGACCGAGCTCTATTGGCGGGCTTCCTCATGCTATGGCTGAAGCGTTGTGTGGTGCCAACGCTACCGCATGAAGTAATCATTACCGATGTTGTGTACCCGACGGTCTTACTTGCCTACGAGAAGTCTATCGCTCTCCTTCCTGCGATGGTAGCCGGAATTAGAGTGGATTACGGGCGCTGATCAAAAGCCTGTGCCAAGTGGAGGCCATTGTAGACTCCCAGGGCAGGCCAGTGCTAGATTCGGAGGGAAGGCCAGAAGTGAAGACCTCTAACCCAAGGATCGAGCTTCCATATACGTACCTGATGGCCTGATATGTTATGCACTGCCTCACTAATGACGACGGTGCCCTCCTCCAAAGGCTTCGTTCCCTTCGTGCAGAGGCTGTAGAATTCGAGCTGGTCTTGCTATTATATATTCTTTGTTCGAAAATTCATTCTGAGCAGTTCGAATTACCATCTCGATCATTGCTTCCCTGAGATTTTCGGTGCGTCCTACGGGGATAAATTTGCCGACCTTGCGGGACCAAATGACTTCACAAGGCTGTCATCAGGAGTCTTCTGGTGGCTGATCAATATTCGGCCTGGATATCTGATCTTCCAGCAAGATAACTCATGTACGACCTAGCCTTACGTGCCCAGTCGTTTTGCTCGGTAGTTCCGTTATGATCAATAGTATGTCGGCAATACTAATGCGGGCCTCCGCTTTAGTGGAAACTTGTTTGAAAGTGCTCAGGCGTGGTACTACAGTGTGGCTGGAGGGACAAGAGCTGTTTTTAGCCTACCTTACAAGATGCCCAATTGTTATACCAGCCTCAGTTTCTACACGTGGTACTTCCTTGCTAGTAGGATGTTTGGCTTTAAAATAAATACCTCTTGCATTAAGAGTATCAAGGCGTCTTACAAAGCCAAGTTGGAGTCCAACAAACGTGTGTGAGGTATGACCGAGTATTAGGAAGCCGAGAGGGAAACAGGAGGGGAGGCAGGGATGGAGCCGAGGATAGTAGCACCTAAGGGGCAACCCGTTAGAAAGAGTCGGCAGGCCGTGGCCAAATGTTCCCATGGCTTTGCTTCCAAGGGTGAACCTAGCCCAAAGAAGGTCAGGAGGGAATCTGAAGCTGAAGCTTCGATGCCCGAAGTAGTTCCTCCTGGTGTTGAGGAGCAGGGGGAGAAAGAAGAAGAGGAGGAGAAAAGTCCCGTGCTTCACTCCTGAGGTCTGCGCAGTAGGGGTCCCGTGATCCTAGAGGAGGGAGAGCTCGCGGGTGAACCTGTCACGGCTGAAGAGGTTGAGTGACCCAAAGTTGACTTGGTGACGAAGGATGATGTTGAGATTCCGGGGGTCTCGATCAGCCTGGACCTTCTTCAGCTCATGGGAGAAGGGTGGAGGTGCAGCAGCCTGGGTCTCCCAGTGTATTGATGCCCACCTCGTGGGTTATCGAATCCAGCCCTACTGTCGGGGCCCTTAGCGGTAAAGCCTCGATTGCTGAGACTTCTTATGTCGAGTTGTTGTCTTCCTCGTCCGAAGAACATGGCTATTATTCTGGTGAGGAAGTCAATTTTGGCAATGAACTCGCTCTTCTTGACACAAGCAAATTCTTGCATATCTCGGAGGAAGAGATACAAGGGTACATTCCTGTGATAGTTTCACCGATAACAGGGATTGTCGCTACTGAAGGTATTTCCTTTGTCCTCCTGAACTGGTTCTCCATCAAGTTAGGAATGAGAACATTTCCTTTTGACTTTCTTCTACAGGGCTAGCTACCGGTAGTGAAGCCACAACTTCTTCTCATATTGAGGAGATGATCCAAGAGCTGGCCCAGTAGGAGGGCCTTGAAGCTCTTGCTACCGGGATGCCTCATGAGGGTGCAACCGCCGAAGTCGGGGAGCCCTCATCCCCAAGTGGCTTATCCAGGGATTTGCCATCTTCAGATCCTCAACTTGGTAAGAAAATACTGATATATTGGATACTTTCCTTTTCATCACTACCATTGACATTTAATATTATGGTTTACAGAGAGCACTGGGGTAGCTCAAGTGGAGGATCCTGCGGCAAGTCTTGGCGCAGAAGATAGCACAGTTCAAATTTCAGCCAGCAAACCCAGTGCCATGGAGTTTGCTGTTGCTTCTGTTGCTATGGAAGCTGCTACAACAATAGCTGTTTCAGAGGTATTGGCGACGATCTCAGTGTCAGACGAGCCTATTGTCGGTCTCACCCCTGCACAAGTTGAATTAGTTCCCGTCTCTCATTCTGTCATGAAAAGGGGTCTGGGAGTGCATCAGCAGGGTTGTCTCTAGCTACTGACATCATGAAAGAATTAGCACATCAAATGGTGCGAAATTTTTCGCTTCCATGAAGTCCTTTATCGACTTGGTCCTTTCTGGGGGCAGTTCCTTTGAGTTTACCTGGATGCTTCTCGAGAATCAGATCGAGAACATCAGTTATACTGGGAGCTCTTCACAGGCTAGGCGTATCTGATGCTGGTCGAACAACTGGGGAGTCATCTGAAGGAGCTAAAGACCCTAGAGAATGTTATCTCAATGGATGAGGCTTGGTTGACACTAGGTAAGCTCCTCGCCGCTCAGGAACGCGAGCGAAAAGATATGGAGGAGCAAATACAGCTGACTATCAAAGACTGGTTGGAGATTCAAAGGAATCTGAAATCATCATCCAAAGTGCAGAGCAAGTTATCACCACTGCTCGGATTACTATTGCTACGGCGCAAGCCTTGATTGAAGCCAATAAGCAGAAACTTATTGTTGCTAGAAAAAGGCTGGAAGAGCTAAAAACTGTCAGGATGCAAGTTCAAAAAAACCTTACGGGTCATTTCTTCAGGTTTGAGTCTCTTTAGGCACAACTGGCTACGAAGAGATTTTTGTCCGAGGAAGAGTTGCGGGTCTAAATTTTGGCAGAAGCTGAAAGGGCACTTCAGCACGAGATGCATCGCCTCCGGGAATAAATCTATTCTTTGGCAAAGTAGGATTATTAGCCTTCTTCTCCTTTTTGTATCGTCCCATTTTTTTTGTAACACTCTATTTGTCAAATAAAAGTGTTTGTGTTGCTTTTATTATTTTTTAGTCAAATAATAAAAGTTCTCAAATTCTCGTCTCGTCTTTATCCTTTAGGACTCTTTGCTGCCTGGATGAACTCAGTTTTCATAGTCACACACCTTGACTGTTTGTAAAAACGCAGTCTTTAGTCGTTTTAATAGGGTACAACCATAAATAATAAACTCAGACTGCGGTGAGTTCTTCATCAAGACGCAACTCTCATTTGTAATGGAGACGCGAATATGAGAAATATGACTCTGAACTATTGTGTAAAGCGGTTCTCGATCACTAAGAGGGCACGGCTCTGGATTGCTTAACAAGACGTAGTTGTGGTTCTATAGACGCGAATTCCAGGACGCAGCTTCCAAAGCGTCATATGCAATCTGTCTTAAAGATCTTGTTGGATCTTTTAATGCCAAGTCGGTGTTGACAGTTGGGGACTTGTGTCATTTGATGTTTCCTGAACTGACAATCCACGTGTCAGCTCCTTATTGGATTTGATGCTCATGCAGGTATTTAAAGCCGATGGCTTTTATTTTTATGCCATTAATTACAAGCCGTATGGCTTGCCTATAAATAGGCCTCACCCCCTTAACAGTCCATTATTTAGACTATTTCCCTTTGAGAGCGTGCGCTCTGAAGGTCTTCGTCTTGATTTGTCTATCTTCCCTTCAAGGGGATGTATTTTAATGAACAGCAAGAACTCAAAACTTTCATGCTTTCTTTTAATCTTCTCTAAAGATTATCACTGTCAAGTGATTTTAAGATCAAAAAACATTGCTTTAAGCGCTTTACATTCGCGCCTTGATGAATAAAGTTCAACTTCTAGAGAATTCTTTCCCGGATAGGAACTATTTGTCACCATGAAATACTCAGTCCCACTGAGTTTCTGTTTTCCTGTCCATTGAAGAAAACTGATCTTCCCTTGAAATCTGATTGATGCGCCCCTGTTTGGTAGTCGCGTCTTTTAGACTTCTTGGTGAAGCGCGAGCTGACTGACTTTTAACTCTAAGTCACAAGTCCTTTGAACGCGTGTGTGATAAACTCTGTGCTTGGATCTTGAAACGCAAGCTTTGTACATGAAGCTTGCGTTTGAGGTTTTTTGACTTAGAGAACTCTAGCTCTTTTGAGACCTCTGGACTTGGCTGGGGCAACCCCTGTATCTCCAACGCGGGTGTGGTGAACTCTGCGTCTAGGTTACCTTGCGTATGATATCTTGGACGCAGGTCTAAAATCAGACCGCGTTCAGATCTGCACCGGTCAACTCCGCGACTGAAGTTCACAACTTCGTTCTCGCGTCTGCTCTTCATCTTTTCTGTTCCTGCCTTAACAGAATTTTAACCTTTTGGGTTTTTGCTTCTTGCAGGTTTTGACAGCCTCAGTCAGTCTTCTGCGTCTGTGCTGGGCTCATGGGAGAATATTTTGACCAGCCTGCTTGTTCGATTGGCGAGCACTCGGGGAGTCAAAGCACCTGTTCACGGGCAAGGAGGCTTCGCGTAGTTACTGATACCCATCAAGGTCTTATTGGACATGACACACCAGCAATGCCCGGGTTTGTCATGATCACAGTGGGTATGGTGGTGGGTATGGTGCCCTTGTGATTGTTATTCAATTTTGCATATTTTACCACATCCATACCATGCATATTGTAAATAAAAATATGATTTTTAATCCTTTTCTCTCTATTTTTTTAGGTCTATATTCTAATAGAGAAAAGGCCCAAAATCTCTTTAATTATCAAGAATTAAAGGAGATTAATTCAAAGCCCAAAAGAGAGCCCAAGGTTGAGCCCAGGATCTGGAGAATTCTATGCGCCAGCTCAGACTTCCAGAAGGTCCACGTGGCTAACAAACTCGTAACAAACGCGCAACAGAAATCTGGTACCCAACGGCCAAGATTCTGCCGCGTTTCCACGGCTTTTGCCGCAATTCTGCGGCAGTTACAAGGCCGTTGAGGCCCGAGATTCTCTCCAACAACCTGGGTTCTAGATACTTCTCTCTGAGGCTATAAATACACCACCAGGGCCTTTGCAGACGAGGGAGGACAGAGAAGAGGAGAGAGGAGAGATTAGAGGATAGAGCTTGTATTTTGTAGGTTTTTCTCTAGGATTTTTAGTGCTCTAGGTCTTCTTCTTCCTCCCTAGAAATTCTGCAAAGAAAGAGATTGTAAGAGAGAGAAAGCTTGTGTAAACCAAGGGGTGACAACTTGTGAAGTAAGGATTAATCCATTCTCTTTTCTCTTCTATTGCATTTTCTAGTACTTACTTGCTTTCTTTAATTCAAGCTTTACTTTCATTGCACTTTTATTCATGCATTGCTTTTCTTTTCTTATGGCTAGCTAACTTCTTTTACATGACTAGCTAACCACTAACTTTGCTAACTACTAACTCTGGGTGATTGCTAATCTTTCATCTTGCAAGTTGTTGAGTCTTTTTCATCCCCGATGGGTTACTTTCATGCTTGGCAAGTTCTTGTTGTAATTCTCCATATGATTCATGTGTGCCTCATTTAGAGCCTTGTCTCTAGAGCAAGTGCCTTGATGGAACATGGAGATGGATCACCAAGCATATGCTATTTGTTGTACAACTTCTTTAATTCCATTAATGAAAGTTGTATCTTCTTCCTTAGCATCCCTTGAGTGTCGCTCTTTTGATTCCATTATTGAAAGTCTATCTTGTAGGCCGATGACATCTATGAGGCTACAAGACAAGTCCAAGAATGATCACCCGTCATCCAAGGGAAAGCAACTAGACCAACGCGCAAGACAAACATATGCCGATGAATCAACATGAAGCACGCATCACCATCACGGAGTTTAGTAAGTTTAGCAAATTAGTAAGGTTAGCTAGTCATGGTTTTCTCCATCTTAAAATCTTCTACAAGTTTCTTTCTTTTAGTTTTCTTTTCAAAGCCAATCTTGTTTTCATATTCTTTTCGTTTTATGTCCATCATGCACAAAGCCACCAATTCTTTCATTTCTTTTTCCATGTATTTTACATTCTTTTAAAACAAAGAAGAATCTTCGTTTTCTATCTTCACTTCGAACCGTAACGCTTCCATCGCAAGCTCTCCCTGAGGAATCGACTCGTATAGCCCTATGCTACACGGAGATTTGGAAAGGGTACATTGAACATATCGAATACATTGTGGAGTGATCAAAGCACTTAAGGTTGACTCTAAACCTTATCTCTTTTACTGAATATTTGTGCAACTTCACACTATACTTCCCCTTCCAATCACCTTGCAGGTCACGGGAAAGAGGACGTCACCAGTAAGGTCTCGGATCCTCCCTTCACTAATCTTACCCCCGGAAGTGACATCGACAAAAAATTCATGCTCGTTGGATGACTTTTTGGTGGTGGAGATGCTCATTAAGCGAAAGATTACGGCCCACACCAGTTGGTCAGATGGAATCAGAATGCTCCTCTGCATTTCAACCTCGAGAAACACCATTGTTCTCGGTTAGCGATGAGCTTCTTCAATGTTTACATCATGCATCATGATGTGACCAGCATCCGATCGTCTCAACACTGATATGATCCAGTGGAGGAAAAGAGGAACCTTTCTTCGGCGCTCTCCCAAACATCTTGGATCTGGAGTGGTGTAAATGTTATAAGAAGTGAGTGCAACCTTTCACTGGGCGAGAGGGACTTCTTTGTACTCCTTTGTTATAACATTCAGTCTTACTGTATAAGAGAGCGTCTTGTATCACTTTCATATGTTTGAATATCAATAAAAGTGACATTTTTTTTTGTCTTCTTATATTGTCTTGAATTCCTTTCTGTATTGAAAATTAGATAAATAAAAGTAGGAACTCTTGGCTTACTAGAAATGCTATAATTAATTTAACAAGTCAAAGTTAGGGGAAAATTACATTTCAGGAATTTAAGATTACTGTCAGAGCTGTGACATTAACTTGACAAGAATGTGGATCAGAGGTATAATATTAACTTGACTCAACGGGAATTTCAGTTTCATTTGGAAGGACTGAAAACATCACTGTCATAAGTGTAATGTTAAACTTAGCAGTGAAGGTAATACTAGAGGTGTAATTTTGAACTTGGCATTAGTCATCTCGACTTTGATAGGGAAGTTTGAGGGAAAGTCATTGTCATAGGTGTATTATTGAACTTAACAATGAACTAGACACTAGAGGTGTGATGTTAAACTTAGCATCGCTCATCTCAGCTTCGATATAGAAGCCTGAGGAAAAGTGACTATCAGAGATTTAATATTGAATTTGGCAGCAACTTAATCACTATTAAAGGTGTACTGTTAAACTTAACAGTAATTTATCAGAGGTGTATTGTTAACATGACAGTAGTTGACTTGCGATATGAGCAGTTTTGAGGACTTGTCATTCTATTGATGAGAATTGACAAGTGAAATTTAGAATATCAGAGGTGTAATATTGAACTTGACAAGAATTGGTTTGTGATAGGAGCAATTTTGAGAACTTGTCATTCTATTGATGAGAATTGACAAGTAAAATTTGGAATGTCAGAGGTGTAATATTGAACTTGACAAGAATTAGTTTACGATAGGAGCAATTTTGAAGACTCGAGGAGAGACAAGTGAAGTTTGTACTCGCTGGGGAGTACTGAAATTTTTCATTGTCAGAGGTGTAGTGTTAACATAGCAATGATTGCTTTTGTAGACCTACCACTCTATGGAAGAGAATTGGTAGGGGATTTTGGTGGCAAATGAAATGAATTGTCAGAGGTGTAATATTAACGTGACAATCGTTGATTTCCTTGGGACATGGGAAATTCGCCGTTAGAAGTGTAATATTAACATAACAACGAGAATTTTTAATCAGCTTTGTTGTCAGAGATTTAATATTAACTTGACAGAATCTACTGGGTATTGAAAAATCTGGTTTGTCAGAGGTTTATTGTTAACATGACAAGTCCCAGCTCATTTCGTTGGAGAAATAAACACAGGTGTTTTTGTGGCCCTATCATTCTATGGAAAAGAATTGGTTGGAGATTTTGGAGGAGAGGATGAGGCCAAGTTTCTTAGGATTTTTAACAAACCCTCAGCTACTAACGGATTTGATGTGCATTTACCAACTACTGTTTGAGTTGGGCTAGCCATGCTATTCCCCTCAGCATGATGAGTTGTCGAAGACTAATGTTGGACTTAGAAGAGTAACCAAGCTAAAACAGAAGTTTTGCATTTTGTTTCTTCCTCAATAATTACATCATGCATCATGATGTAACCAGCGCTTGATCAGCTTGACACTGATAGACCATGATGTGATCCAGTGAAGGAAAGAAGCTTTGTCTTGGATCTGGAGTTTTGATTAAAGGTGTAGTATTAACCTGATTAGGAGAAGAATGCTATCAAGGATAGTATTTCTTCAAGAATTTGCCGTTGATTGGCATCATGAGCGTATCACCATCTGAGGTTATAAGGCGATATGCTCCATTTGAGTAGAACGACTCTACGACAAATGGTCCTTCTCATTTGGGCTAGAATTTTCCCTTGGTCTTTTGCGTCATCACCATAGGTCTTCTGACGGCTAAAACGAGGTCGCCTTTCTTGAAAGTCCGCTCCTTTACTTTCTTGTTGAAGGCTCTGGTAATTCGAGCATGATAGAGCTCGATTTGTTGTTGAGCTTGCAGGTGTTTATCATCCAATGCCTCCAGCTCCTGGAGTCGCAGTCGATGCTTCTCCTCATTTGTCATCTCTGTCGTCAAGGCGACACGTAGAGATGGGATTTAGATTTCCAGTGAGAGTACAGCTTCATACCCATATACCAAGGAGAATGGTGTAGCTTTCGTCGGGATTCGAACCGTTGTGCGATAGGCCCATAAGTATTCACCTAACTTGTCGTCCTAGTCGCGTTGGCTTTTAGAGACGATTTTCTTGAGAAGTTTTCTAATAGTCTTGTTGAAAGTTTCTGCAAGGCCGTTAGTGGCTGGGTAGTATGCCGTTGAGGACACACTTTAGATTCTGAACTTATTGCAGAACCTTTGAAACGCATGACTGACGAACTGGAACCCATTGTCATGAATGATCCGTCGTGGCACACCAAAGCGGTAAATGACGTGATGTTTAACAAATTTGATCACGCAGATGCCTTTACCTCCCTCAAGGGAATAGCTTCAGCCCATTTAGAGAAGTAATCGGTAATAGCTAAGATGAACCATGTCCTTTGGATGAAGGTGGGCTGATAGGGCCGACCGCGTCCATTCCCCACATCTCAAATGGCCAAGTTGAGGTTGTAGAGCGAAGATATCCTGATGCTTGATGGATGAAGTCACCATGGACCTGACAGGCGTGACATCGTTTAGCGTAGGTAATGGCGTCAGGGATCATCTTAGGCCAATAATATCCTAGTCTTCAGAGTCGATCCCTAAGCTTCGGACCAAGCTGATGAGCTCCACACATGCCATCATGCGCTTCTTTGAGTACTTCTTGTGCCTCCTTTTATGACAGGCAGCGGAGGAGGATCCCATCATGTGATCGTCGATACAGTGTTCGCGTGTCGCGTTGTAATAAAATTTTGGGGCTTTCCTTCTAATGGCAGCCGCCTCTTTGGTATCATCAGGAAGAATGCCGTACAGTGCATAGTCGATGTACGAGAACCGCCAATCCCTGAGTTTTGGACCTGTTGAAGTCTCTAAAGTTTCGTTAACTTGACAGTCTCCTGTCAGCTTTTGGTGATCTTCAAAAGCAGATCTTGGACAATACAAGTCATGGCTGTAGACGAGTATTTTCTCTACTACTCCGGCTGAAAGAGCTAAGGAAGTAACGAGAGATGCCAGTGCATCTGCATGCGCATTTTGCTGGCGAGGCAAATGGTCGATGAAAATTTTTTTGAACCTCTCGGCCATGTGAATAGTCGCGTTGTAATAGGGTACTAAATCTTCATATCTGACTTCATGCTCCCCGCGAACTTGGTTGACGATGAGTTTAGAGTCGCCGTATGCTTCGAGATTTTTAACGCCAATCTCATTGATGATTTGCATTCCGATCAAGAGAGCATTGTATTCCGCTACCTTATTGAAATATGGGTCAATTAATGAGAATGCTCGAGGAATTATGTAGTTCTGTGGGGAGATCAGTACTACCCCCACTCCTGCTACGACATGCCCTCTGAACCTATTCTCGATGCACCGTCGAAGAGGAGCTACCACACCTGTCCTTCGAAAGACGTCTGGGTCAGACAAACTTCAGCGACCTCGTCTAGGAGATCCTCATAAAGTTTGGTCACTCTCAGATCTGGATGTTCAGCCAGAAAATCTGCCATCGCTTGTCCCTTCACAGCTTTTTATAGTAGAAAGTGCATCTCATATTGAGAAAGCAGTATGGCCCATTTTGCCAATCGACCATTTAGCGACGATGGCTTTGTCATAAGCAACCTTAAAGGGTTTACTTTTGATATGACATTTATAGTTTGGCCCACCAAGTAGTGTTGCATTTTTTGGACGGCGAACACCAACGCCAAACATTCCTTTTCGATCGGGTTGTACCGATGTTCGGCTCCGATCATGATTTTTCTCAGATAGTAGATTGCCTGCTCGTGTTCTTGATCATTATTTTGGGCTAGCAAACTAAGGAATGATCCATCGCTCGAACATATATCAGGAAAGATTTTCCTGAAACTGGAGCTGTAAGGACGGGTGGTTGCGTGAGGTATCGTTTAATTTCCTCGAACGCTTGTTGGCAAGCATCGTCCTTAATGAATGAGACACCCTTCTTCATTAATTTGGCGAAGGGTTGGCACCTTTCTGAGAGATTTGAGATAAACCTCCGGTGTATGCTAGTCGCCCTTGCAACCCTCTAAGCTCTCTAAGATTCCTTGGAGGTTGCATTTCCTGGACAGCGCGGATTTTCTCTGGATCGAGGTAGATTCCTTTATATGTCACCACAAATCCTAAGAATTTACTGCTAGCTACCCCCAGGAAGGATTTGGTGGGGTTCATTTTCAGCTGATGCGCCTGCATGATGTCAAATACCGTCTTCAGATCTATTATGTGATCGTCCATACCATGACTTTTTACTGCAATGCCGTCGATGTAGCACTCTACCGTTTTGCGTATATGCTCGTGAAAAGTTGCATTCATAGCTCTCTGGTATATTGCCCCCATGTTCTTTAATCCGAAGGGAATAACAGTATAGCAATACACTCCCAGTGGTGTCATGAAAGATGTATGCTTTTCATCATCAGGGTACATCTTGATTTGGTTGTATCCTGAGAATCCATCCATAAAAGACATCCGTTCAAACCCAGACTTATTGTCAATCATGACATCTGTGATTGGGAGAGAAAATTCGTCTTTAGGACAAGCCTTATTTGGATCATAAAAATCAATGTAAAACTGGATCTTTTCATTTTTCTTGGTAACAGGGACGATATTGGCTACCCAATCGGGGTGTTGTTCCTCCCTGATGAAGCCAGAGTCCATAAGCTTTTTGGCTTCTGACTGGATTGCTTTCATTATTTCTGGATGGAATCGTCACTGCTACTGTTTGACTGGTTTCACGTTTGAATTAATATTGAGGCGATGCATAGCCACTCGAGGATCAAGCCCAGACATGTCCTTGTAATTCCAAGCGAAAACATCTATATACTCCCGCCAAGAGATATTAGATCTTCTTTCTCGGAGGGTGATAAGCTTTCGCTTATAAAGATGGGCTTAGGATTAGCCTCATCTCCCAGATTGATCTGAGTGACCTTATCTTCCGTGGGTGATTCGCGTTGTTCGAAATGAATATCCCAGAACGTGTTTAGGTATTTGATCCAAGGATCTATATCCGACTGGATAATTTTTTCATCTCTATCGTCCAGGTGGCTTGTTGAAACCATGTTTACTAAAAGTTCTCTGAAGATGTTGCCGACACTAACATCTAACTCCCACGATGATGTGTCTGACGAGTGATTATAGTAAAATGACTCTTCCGACTCAGAGGCCGATGAGATCAGAGTTGACACATAACCCAACCCCCTGCGAGTTTGATGATAATAATCAGGGGACTTCCCTTTCAGAACGAAAGATCGAAGTAGTGTTCTTATTCCTTTGATAAAGTTCAAGGCAGGACCATTTGTTAGATCATACCCCATATTTTCCATCATTCTAAGTACGTTTGGCTCATAATGAGAGAACTGAGGGGATTCATTCTCGCTTTTTGAGTCTTTGTGAGACATCAATTCGGATTTAATTCTTCCGAAAAGAATTAGTTTCTGGCCTTTGCATCTTACTGGGACTATGAATACCGATTCTTGTGCATCACCGACATCTTGGTACGCTTTGAGGGATGACTTCACTGGTACATGCAATGATGTCAGAGCATCTATTGCCGACCAGGGGTCATTATCCACCTCGGTTCTAGTATCTGACGGCACTGAATTAGAAGCAGACATAAAAAAAATAAGCCAAATTTAACTCTTCATTAATATACCACTCGCCTACATCATCAGCGGTGTTATTAACATTGAGCTTATCAATGCTCGTTACAAGTGAACTTAATTCCCACATGCACTCTTCTTCCGCCTCTGGCTCAGTGTCAGCTTCATTACCAAAGTCTGGTTCCTCTGACTGTGAATTTTCGTTCATCTCCAGAGAATCCTGGTATAGAGGGAGTCCATGAAATAGTTCTCTACCCCCTTGAACGGGTGCCTTTCGGTAATTAGCGTTCAGACTTTCCCACTTCCGTTGATGCACTTCATGACTTGATGGAGAGTGGAGGGGACGATGGAATTACGATGAATCCACGGTCATCTGAGTAATAAATGATACGAAGTGTCTGCATTGATTACATAGCACGTCACTTCAGATCTTAGATCCCCAATCTGGCATTTGAGCTTGATCTTCCCCATTGGGCGCGTACCATTGGCGTTAAAATCATAGATGCTAGTTTGGGTGGCGCTCAATCGGTGGGTGGGGATTTCTAAGTGCTGCATGACCCGGCGAGGCATGATGCTCAACGCGGATCCTAGATCTATCTGAATGCGGCTCACTTCAGACGATCCAATGTACCCTGTGAAGTATAGGAGCTGATCATGTTTCCCCTTTACCTGCATGTCATTTGACTGAAGGTGATGCGGGGGGCATTTTGAGAGGCATGGAGACAGTTATCTTCCTCTTGTGGTCTAGCCAAGATCTGGGCCATGAAGACCTCAGCATCAGCTAGGGCTTCCCTTAGAGCTTCTCTTCTTAACTTTGATAGTCTCAAAAGCTCGTAAATGGTGATTCTGGCCGGGATATTGGCCAGTTGAGCCAGGACGTCAAAGCGGTAAGGTGTTGTGGATCCTTCTGCATTGTCCTTTGGGAGAGCCTTAGAAAATCGAAGCTCTTTCTGCTTCTCCACAGGTTGCTTTGTGGAGGGCTTGGTCGGCTCTACGGTGGTTTAGGAGGGCTTTCCACCATTTCACCATACTTCTTTAAATATGACTGACCCGAACGAGTTTCGGTCACAAGCGGTTTATTGAGCTCTGCGGTAAGGATAATTGTTTCCTCCTCCGAATCGGTTAGTGAGGGAACATCAGTTTCTGCTTCCCGTGAAGAAGCGCACACCATATTGCAGGATGAAGCTTTTGCTTTGCCTTTGGACTTTCTGTTGATAACAATAGTCCATTCTTGGCTTTTAATAGGTAGTCAAAATGCATATTTATCATCATATTTTCCTTCTTATTCTTTTATAAAGCACAGCTACGTAAAATTTTACAGTTTAGTGTTGTGCAGGCCTTGAGTAATTAAAGGATAAATAAATGAAGCCCAAAAACCCAAAAAGCCCACAAGCCCACATGCATGATTTATTTTAGTACTTTAGAAGCTTCTATCTTATGTAACCTAATCTAAACTTGGATTTTAAATTATTAATTTAAAATTTAGGGCAGGAGGAGGAAGGATAAAGTAGGACTCCTAATTGCTATTCAAATCTAGAGAAGGAGAAAGATAGAATAAGATGAATCATCATCCTAATTAAAGATAGAGAAAGACTTCTATTTGAATCAGGTTGCTTGCACCACAGATGAAAATAAAGGAGAGAAAATCTGAATTTAATTAGGATTCAGACTGGACACTTTAGTATTTCAATCATAACATTCCTTATCGAAACTTAAATTTGATGATTCAAGATGCTCTACAAAGAATACTTGAAGGACTACAACTCTTATGTTATCACACTTTCCAATTCAGTCGTCTAATAAGCCATATTCAGCGATCAACACAGTAACAAATTGCAGGTCAGAATTGAATTTCTACGGATAAGTCAAAACAAGTTTGAAGATAAGAGGAGAATTCAAATTTAAAAATATGTTGCTCCTCCTATCTTTATACGCTTCTTATCCCTCTAGTTTTCTCCTATAAATACCCCTACAGAGCAACAGAGGAAGGGCAGATCTCAGAAGCTCAAGTCTAGGGTTTCCTTTAAATCCTCTTTCTTTCCAAATTTATTTGTATTTTTTATTTTTTTTACTTTGAAGAAGAGTTGAAGAAAGAAGAAGGCTTTATACTGAGTTGGTGACAGATTCAATAAAGGTCATTATTCTTTTTCAATCTCTTTGCTATTTTAATTTGCGTCTCTTTTATTCTAATTTCATCTCTTTTATGTAATCTTTAAATACCATATTAAATTTCAACATAATTATGTGTAACTAATACTTTAGTAGCTTGCTAATCTCTCTACCAACTAAAACCTAGATCTATGAAGATAAATTGATTGAATTCTATGCATGTTAAAAATCCTAGTGTAAGTAGCTTGCTAATCTCTCTACCAACTAAAACTAAGCATTGGTTACACATCAAAGTATCTAAGTATCTAAAGTATGCTTAGTTTTATCTAATGTACTGCGAACAGGGTTTAATCTCTTTCTTACTTTTCTTTCTTGGATTTGAAACAACAATCTAGGGTTAGTCTTTATAGGTTCAATATGATATTTATTCTTGATAGATGTGTTTGGTTGTGGTAGATAATTAGTTGGCTATGCTTATTCTTTCTATTTAAAATATTTTCTTACAATCAGTATCTCTTTTTTCCAAGCTAACTGTTAGAGAAAATCGTTCCGAAAAACTTCCATTACATCCTTTCACTCAATCTTCTCCCTCACAATTATTTGCAAATCCAATAATTTCACCACTAGGGCTTGGGAACGAACAAGAACAGAAGCTGAGCAACATTTAAAAGACATTCACTTCCTTCAAGCAATCAGCAACACAAATGTTGAATGCCAATCAACAGACTATAAATCGTCTCGAGTTAAAAGTGAGCCAGATGGCATCACAAATTGATGAGAGGGAGAAGAAAACATTCCCAAATCAATATGTGATTAATCCAATGTCAACTCCTTCCAGTTCTGCTCAAGTTAACACAGTTCATATTTTGCGATCTGGAAAGAAAATTGACACTCAAATAGTGATGCCCGACCAAGCGAGTCTTTCTCTTCCAAGGTCGTCCCTTCCTATTCTAGCTCAGAAGAATTGAAAGAAAAAGAAAATGAGATAGTCAGTGAGTCTCTGTATGAGCCACCAACACCATTTCCAAATAGACTCAAACTGAAGAAGCATTCTGCTCAAGTGGAAAAGGCTCTTGAAATTTTAAGCTGGTAAAGGTCAATATTCCACTTTTAGATGTAATTGAGCAGGTCCCTTCTTATGCAAAATTCTTAAAGGACCTTTGCACAAAGAAGAGAGCAACACAGGTCCCCAAAAAAGTCTTTCTTGCGGCAAATATTTCTAAGATTCTGACCAATTCGATCCCTATGAAGTACAAAGATCCTGGCTGCCCAACAATCTCATGCACAATAGGGAACACAGTTATCAAACAAGCCTTACTAGATTTAGGAGCGAGCGTAAACCTACTTCCCTATTCGGTGTACCAACAGTTAGAGTTAGAAGAGTTAAAACCAACCAAGGTCATACTCCAATTGGCGGATAGGTCAATAAAAATTCCTAGAGGAGAGATTAAAATTGTTTTGATTAAGGTTGGTGAATTTATCTTCCCTGTGGACTTTATCATCCTTGACACTAAACCTATGATGAACCCTCGTGGCCAGATTCCTGTGATCTTGGGTAGGCCATTCCTAGTAACTTCGAATGCTTTGATCAACTGTCATAGCGGTTTAATGAAACTCACATTTGAAAATATGACTGTTGATCTGAATATCTTCAACCTGGAAGGGCAACAAAGTGAGCCATCCACTAAATTCTTTGAAGTAAAATATGATTCAAAGTCGATCAAGTGAATTCGAGGATGATCAAATGGATTCAGACTTTGGGTGAACTCACCAAAGTTTTGATGAGCTATGTGAGGAAGAGATCAGGATATTTGATGAAATAAATCAACAGATTAATCATGTGTCATCCCTAATTCAAGAAATGGCGAACGATCATATCGACAACGAGTCCATAAATTTTGGCTGTAAATACTGCGAACAAAGTTTTGAAAAGATCTTTGAGGATGAGCTTTTACTCCTGGATGAATTGGATGGACAAACATTCCCTACAGGATTCTTTGATAAAGCCTTTGAAGAGATATTTGACGATGAACTTAAATTCTTTGATATTGATCAAGCTTGCTCACGTGAAAGTGAAGATAATAAGATTGGGCTAGGTGTTAATGCTGCGGGAATGAGTCCTCTTTCTAAGTTGCTGATAAGAAGAAAGCGGAAGAAGAAGAGGATAAAGAAGAAGAGTGTGAAGATCAAGTTTAAAAGAGGTTGTGCTGAAATGATAAAGGGTTCTAATTTACAAGTAAAGTCGATGAAGAGGACCCACTTTGAGAGTGGAAAAAGATCAAGGGGGAGGAACCGATATAGTTTAAGCTAGGTGTGGGGGAAACGTGGAGTTGTGCATATGTATATATTTGCATTTTTTTCTTATAGTTTTTGAGTCCATTTATTTTCCTTTTAGTTAGTTTAGTCAGTTTTAGTGAGTCTTTTATTTATCTCTTTCTCTAACCTTTGTGTCGAGTTTATTACAAGTGATACAGGATAAGCAAGGAGGCATCCACCACACACAGGGAGAATTTTTGTTGCTTCGACGGCTTGATTTTCTAGTGCACTGTGAATATTTCTAATTCTAGCATACTATTTATATTTCTATATCTTTTGTATGCTTGGATTGCATGATCATCATGATTGTGTGCATGTTTTAAATGTGTAAATTACATGCTATATTAATTTTGTCTCTGTATTATTTGTGTGCATGAGGACATGATACAAATTAGGTGTGGGGGGAGATTCACATTTTTTTTAGGAGTCTTTTTTTTTATTTTGTTTTGCTTTTAGGCTTTTTTTTCTTTCTTTATCTTTATTTTCTTTTAGGAGTCTTAAAAAAATTGAGAAAAAGAAAAAAAAAGTTGAAAATTTTCTGCGAATGATTAGCTAATATGTGAGTGATTTAGTATCCATGAGTGGATTTTATGGGTAAGATCAAGATGAAAGAGTTATAAAGTCTTAAAATAAATATTAGAATCTAAAACGGACATACCATTTAAACTTAGTCTAAGTGATTATGTACCCAATAGCACTTACACTATTAGTTCATAGGCTTGGGATATTGATTACAACTAAAAAAAAAAGATTTATTATATAGTAAAATAGATATTAATAAGTCTTGTCTTGTGGCCTCAGTTGCTTGAGTAATTAAGTCCGTAGGAGTATCTTTACACTTATTGCCCTAAGGCCATCTGGTTTGGGAGCATTGGCCCAAAGCTCGCTATATGGGTAGCTAAGAAAGCCTAATAGGACAAGACATTATAAAAATATAATAATTTTTATTATCAATTAGTTAGGTGCCTTGGCCTCAGGAAGCCTCGGTATCTACGCGAAAGATAGTTAAAAAAATCTTAAAAAAAGAAAAAAGAAGGAAAAAAATTTGTTATCACAAAAAAAAAAGAGTATGAAAGTTGTAATTAAATATTCTCAAGCTTAAGAACTACATCACAATCATAGGGTATATAGGATCTGAAACTTAGGACATGTGCTGTAAAGTTTTGGATTTAAGACTTTATTTCATAGCCAATATGATTTCTTGAATTGAGGTTTTACTTGAAAATAAAACTCATGGAAATTGATGATCTTGCTAGCTAGTTAACTAAAAAAATAATAATTTGTTTTTCTTTTCTTGATTTTTGGTTATCCTTATTTTACTTTTATTTATTTCTTAATCTTTAACTTTCTTGGATTTTGTGGGTGTAATCCACTGAAAACTCTCACGAGACAAAACACGTCCTCTAGGGGTAACTTAGGGGTTAACGACTTGTTGCACATGCTAAGTGCAACCGTGATTCCTACGAAAGTGAGTTAGGATAATTAGTTTTTTCTCTTTTATTAGTTTTGCTCGAGGACTAGCAAAAGATAGGTGTGGGGGTATTGATCAGCACGATTTTATATCATTTTTATGCTCCTAATTATCTATTATTTATATATAAATAAGGCTACTCGGGTATAGTTAATTGAATTTTTGCAGGAAACAAGTAAAAAAAAGAGAAAGAGGAATTTGATTACTTTCAGCAATAAAATCACGCAATTTGTAAAAGATTGAGGATTGCTTTCCAAATAGGTTGCGGTATTTTGGCCATAACTTTAGTTACAGGACTCCGAACGAAATTATTCAAATGCTACAGAAAGAGAATTCGAAGATCTATAACTTTTATATTGATAGCTTTTGCTGATTCCCCCATTTGACCGCCTGTATTGGTTATTTAAAAAATCTGCCTGAATTGAAAATGAATTATTATATAATAGATGTATTTCATAGGGCCTTTTTGTAAAACTCTTATATTATATAAAGGAGGGATTCATGGGCTGCCGGGGCGGTCATCGAGGTTTTTAGATTTTTTTTAGGGTTTTATTAGGTTTGTTTAGGCTTTTAATGGAGGGGATGTGGTGCCTTATTTTTTTTGGCAGAAAAATCTTTTGATTAAGAAAATAATTTCCTTTCTTCGTTGTGCTTTGGTTCACGGTTGCTGCATTTTATCCTTTTTCGTTGTAATCCTTGAAGCATTGATCCTGCGTTTTAATTGGTGCTTTGATCAGCTTGCACAATTGACAATGTGCATGGGTTTCAGTCACTGTAGCACCCAATGAAGGCAACTCCTTTCACCTTCTCATCCAGCACATGGGACCGTGTGGGCCCCAATGGTGATGATGCGGAAATGGACTTCATATACATGACAATGGCAGCCCACATGCTGTTGGCTGGGTCTGTGAGGTAAGTGTGCTTGAATTAATTAGTTTAGCAGATTTGATTAGTTGGTTAATTTAGTTTACTTGTTTAAGTAGTTTAATTAGTAAATATTCATTGTTATTATTTAAATGAAATTGAATGAGTTGTTCTAATTAATTTAGATATTTGAATTGTTACTATTAATAGGCTAGGACTTTACTGATGCTTTATAGTTTAGGTTATTTTGTTATTAGTTTAATTATGCATAACTAAACTCCTCAAGTATCTAGGGGAGATGAACCTAGGCTAGACTCTATTGTGGACATTTCTTAGATCTCCTATCTAGACCTGTACACTCACCTATTGATTACTATTTTAGTAGAGTATTTCTAAAACAACTAGGTATTTGACATGGTATGTATCGAAGGTTAAGGGTCAATGCTTAGGGTTTTATTGTTTTTATGTTATTTGTTTAATTTAGTTAATTTATTTTTGATGGATCATGTAACTAGATAATACCCTGTGCTTAGATCTAGTATTTAGACTTACTTTGCCTAATAGAATAGAAACTTTGGTGATTAACAACAAACTAGTATGAAGAAACGCGATTGACCTCTTGATTCTAGTTTAGGGGATTCGACCTAGGTGACTTGACTTTCTTAGATTGACAATTTAGTTTAGAACAAATTATCCCAAAATTTTTTACTCAATTCGCCTAAAAGTGTTGAAACCAAAAGAACCACCTGTCCCTGTGGATCGACCC
Organism: Agave tequilana; assembly: GCA_038442645.1. Taxonomy (NCBI): domain Eukaryota; kingdom Viridiplantae; phylum Streptophyta; class Magnoliopsida; order Asparagales; family Asparagaceae; genus Agave; species Agave tequilana. Next base: position 107,177 of record JAVJIF010003164.1, on the reverse strand, counting down.
TCAAGTGTTACATCGAACAACCGTGCACTTGCGGTATTTTAAAACGAGGAGACAGAATCTCCTCATCAACTAAGAAGCACCCTTGGCTGATTTACTGCTTTTGAGTGAATACTTGTATGTTGCTTTACACGTGCACTAAATCACTTTAAGAAAAAACCATAAATAAGATAAGGTGGGGACGTCATTACCCTTCCTTGGCCCACAAATCATCTCAGTTGCACTCACAGCCCTAACCCTAAAATAAAAATTGACTAGATGTTGGCCTTAGGTTAACTCGAACTCATTAGGAGATTGGCTGAAGGAGGAAATTGTTCGAAATTAACTCTCGTCAAATCGGTGTCTAGGAAGGAGATTAAGGGCCGAAAGCCCGAAGGTTGGTGGTTACTTAATTAAGGAACGTCTTTGACGGATAACTCCTACTGATCTTGCCACCTAGCTTGCCGATTAACTTGTTGTTAAGGTTAGTAATATACCTCCTAAAGACAGTCTAAAGTTAGGAGTCGTTTAGGTCCAGGCTTACCCTAGATTAGGATTTTTTTTTTTTGATTGATTGGGTGAACTTGTTTGCTAACTGCGCATGTCAGCTTGATTGAGAGATCTAGTACATCTAGGTTTTTTTTTTTAAAAAAAACAATTCACCACTAACCACAAAAAATACATTTATATCCCATGGTCTATCCACACTCATTTGGTTATGATCCATTCTATAGGCCAAACCTACCTTTCCATCCGCTAGCCTTTTTTCTGAACTTTCATAACTACACTCAACCCGACCACTCATCTTTTACATCTGATCCACCCATTTGGTGCAATCACTGTCATGATCTATCTCATCCCTCGGAACAGTGTCCCTCTATAAGGTATTCGTTAGGACGAAATTCAAATAAGTTTCACTCATTTCAAGGACCTACGAGCGAACCCTATCCATCGCATAAATTAAAATTCAATTACAATTATAAAGATGACACACAAACTTCACACCAAATACTAAGTGACAATGTTTCACACTTGGCCCACCTAGAGATGATGGTTAATGTGTTAGCGGTTAAGTAGGAGGAGGATTCATTTTTCACTCAATCTGTTCTTGATTCAAAACTAAAAATACCTATGTCAATTCAGGAACACATCAATCGAGATAGAAAAAAAAGTCCAAAGCGAGAAACCCATATCAATTCTAGATCACATTCGTCTTCATGAAGCAAATGAGTTCAATACTATTGATAAGCTCGATGAGGAAGTATGCATATTAGACGACTATCATCGACTTTGAGACAAACTGATTATAGATCATTTGGCCGAATATTCACCTCGTAGGGAACAAGTTGGGTCGTATAATGAAGATAAATGTGACGATAAATCTTTGTGTTTGGATGAAGTATTTCAAGATGATTGGGATACACATACACCTCCCAGGAGAAAGTTAAATCATATTGTGAGGATATTTGTGAAGATGATGAGCCTCTATTTCTTGATATATTGTTTAAAGATAAATGTGATCATAGTGGTGAGTAAACGTGTGTTACGTCTAGAATTCCCTTTGAAAGTGGGAAGCTTGATTTAAGTATCTTCTCATTCAATGAACCAACTAATGATCAATCATTTAAAAATATAACTCAAGAACCTCAAACTGACAAAAACTTTAAAAATCTCGTCAAAGATGAACTTAACTATTTGGATGAATTGATTAGGGATGCTTTGGTTAGTTACACACCTCCAAAAGAAATGGTTAATTCAATTTTTGAGAAGATATATGAGGATGAGCTCAAAATTCTAGGTATTCATGTTGTGTATGCCCCAAAAGTGTTTTTTGATGACGATGATGAATTTATGAAGAGTGAAAGATGAAAGAAGAGTAGGAGAAAATTGAGAAAATTGAGGAACAAATTGGAGAGGATGAATAATAAAATAACAAAAAGATTGATCTCCCCATTGTGCCCTATAAAGAGAACCCATTGGAATGATGAAAAACGAGCTAGAGGGATAAATCCTAAAAAGATCTAAGTGAGGGAGATGCATGTATTGTACATATTTTGTACATTATTATTATTATTTTCTTTTTACACTTTACTTCATGCATTCATGCATTTCATTCATATATTGAGGACAATGCTTGAGATAAGTGTGGGGGAGGGTTAACACACTAACTCACTAACCTTAGGTTATTAACTTAACAAAAATAAATAATAATAATATATATTTGAAAAAGTAAACAATATTTTGACTTATCTTTTTAAAGAAATCCAAGTTAATCTTAAAAATTAGGAAAATCATGATTAGGATTTCTAAAAACTTGGTCAAAATAAAATAAATTGTTGGATTTTTAGGTATAGGAGGAAAAATTGAATAAGTAATTAGTCTTGATTTTTACCTTAATGAAATGTGCATACTAATACACTTACATATCTAGGATTCTAAGACAAAGACTCTTGTGCCTATAAAAAAATAATAAATAATATAAATAAAAAATTTCTCTAATTAAGTTGGATACATGTGCCTCAAGAAGCATAAGTATCCACGCCTAAAGGTGATTTTATAAATAAAGTCCTTAGTTTTGTGACCTAACTCACTTGGGTCCTTAAGTTCGAGGGGTGTTTTCTTACCCGGTGCCCTAAAACTGACCGGTTTGGGAGTCACCGACCTTAGGCTCGCTACATGGGTGAATTAGAAAGCTTAAGAAAATTAAAAAAATATTATCTATATATGTACTAACACATCTAATGGTCAATTGTTAGGTATGAGAGCCTCAAGAAGCCTTGATACTTATACAAAAGAAAATTAGATAAGTTATACGTATTTAAAATTTATATGTATATATAAATAATAATAATAATAATAAAGAGGCATGGGAGTCCAAGTTAAAGAATCCCTACTAAAGATTCACATTCACAGGGATGCATATGACTTAGGGTAATAAAAGAGACTATATAAAATTCAACTTTAATCCTTATTTAAAATTGATAACGAATTATTGTATAGAGACTAAGTTCAAGAATGAATAGATACTTAGTTTCTTCAAACATATTTCAAATATTTATCTCCTTTTCAAAATAAAATAAAAAAATAATTAATCACTAACATTTTCTTTTTCTTTTATGGACTTTGTCGGTGTAATCCACTGAAAACCCTCACGAGACAACACTCGTCTTCTAGGGATAATCAAGAGATTTAACGGCTTGTTGCACATGCTAAGTGCAATCGTGATTCTTACGAAAGTGTGTTAGGATAGGTTAGTTTTCTTCTTTTTTCCTTTTTCTTTTTATTTTTACTCGAGGAACAGCAAAAAAATAAGTGGGGGGTGTGATAGGTAGACAAAAGTGCTTATTTATCATCATATTTCCCTACTTATTCTTTTATAAAGCACTGCTACGATAACATTTTATTGTTTAGTATTGTGCAAGTCTTGAATAATTAAAGAATAAATAAATGAAGCCCAATTGAAGTCCAAAAGCCCAAAAGCCCACAAGCCCACATGCATGATTTATTTTAATAATTTAAAAGCTTCTATCTTATCTAACCTAATCTAAACTTAGATTTTAAAATTAATTTAAAATCTAGGAGAGGACAAGGAAGGATAAAGTAGGACTCCTAATTGCTATTCAAATCTTGAGGAGGAGAAAGATAGAATAAGATGAGTCATCATCCAAATTAAAGATAGAGATGGACTTCTATTTGAACCAGGTTTCTTGCACCACAAGATGAAGATAAAGGAGAGAAAATCTGAATTTAATTAGTATTTCAATCATAACGTTCTCTATCGAAACTCAAATTCGATGATTCAAAATGCTCCAGAAAGAAGACTTGAAGGACTACAACCCTTATGTTGATCACACTTTCCAATTCAGCCATCTGATAAACCATACTCAGCAATCAACACGATAATAAGTTACAAATCGGAATTGAATTTCTACGGATAAGTCAAAACAAGTTTGGAGATGAGAGGAGAATTCAAATTCAGAAATATTTAAATTCTATCTTTATACGCTTTCTATCCCTCTGATTTTCTCCTATAAATACCCCTGCAGAGCAACAGAGGAAGGGCAGATCTCAGAAGCTCAAGTCTAGGGTTTCCTTTAGATCCTCTTCCTTTTCAAATTTACTTATATTTTTCTAATTTTTATTTTTTACTTTGAAGAAGAGTTAAAGAAAGGAGAAGACTTTGTACTGAGTTGGTAACAGATTCAATAAAAGTCATTATTCTTTTTTCAATCTCTTTGCTATTTTAATTTGTGTCTCTTTTATTCCAGTTTCATCTCCTTTATGCAATCTTTAAATACCGTGCTAAATTCCACCATAATTATGTATAACTAATTTTTGGTAGCTTGCTAATCTCTCCACCAACTAAAACCTAGATCTATGAAGATAAGTTGATTGAATTCCATGCATGTTAAAAGCCCTAGGGTAAGTAAATAATAATTCTTGAAGATTAGTCTTGAATTGAGTTAAACTAGGTTTAGGGTATACTATTTAATAATTATTCTTAGTTTATACTTGGATGCTTTGATAGTTTAACATTAAGTTAAGACTGCTTTTCTTAAACTATACTCTGGGACTTTGATAAACTAATGCTTAGTTTTATCTAGTCTACTGCTAACAAGGTTCAATCTCTTTCTTACTTTTCTTTCTTGGATTTGAAGTAATAATCTAGGTTAATCTTTATAGGTTCAACATGATATTTATTCTTGATAGACTAGTGTTTGGTTGTGGTAAATGATTAGTTGGCTATGCTTGTTCATTCTATTAAAATATTTGCTTACAATTATAATTTCTTCTTTTACAAGCTAATTTTAGAGAATTCATTTCGAAAAGCTTCCATCGCATCCTTCCCTGTGGATCGACCCGTCTAGCCCTTTCTACGCGGTTACATTGAGACGAGGCTAAGAACTTTCAAACCCTAACTCTTTCTTTATTTCAATTCCAAAAATTTCCCGTCTCAATCAAAAATATTTCCACAAGGTCAGGATGAACCCACATAATTTCTCCCTGAGGTGTGGGATAGGTACAAGACCCTTCTCTTGTTGGTGATGTGGGTCTATATTGATCTTCTTTAGTTCCCTTTCAGAATGGGAATTACTCCGACCGGTGTTAGAGGCTGGTTTCGAACTGAAGAAATGATGTCATGTTAGTTGTCACTTTCTTCTGTTCTGGATAGAGCTTGAGTACTTTTGCATCTATCAGAGCTTGAAGAATATCTTCGAAGATATAACAGCTTTTGGTGGGGTGCTTCAACATCCTATGATACAAGCAGTAGTTGGGATTGTCAGTCTTGCCAACCTCCTCAGGATGTCTAACTTCATGAAGCTTTAATATTTTGCTCTTGTAGGGTAACTTGAACAACGAATCGACGTGCTCGTCTTAGAAGGAGTACTGCCTATTGTCGCGTGGCTGACTTGAAGGACCTCTCCCTCTGGCTGGCTGAGATTTCATGGGAGATTTTGTCTTTGTCGCCAATGTATTCTTCCTTTTGGATTGAAAAGATATTTCTGGCGTGCGCCTTGTCGACTTTTCGGGTCTGGGCTTATTTTCTTCTGTCCTAACCCTGGCAAAAATCTCTTCAGCCTGTTTACCTTATTGGACCAACTGCTTTCAGGTGCGGCTTTCAACAACTCCTATCTGGGCTAGGAGTGAAGTTTACAGATTGTGACGGCATGTTTCCACCAGGGTGGTCTGGGTCATACCGCTAGGACATCGGAGCTCCATGTTCTGAAATCTATTCACAAATACTTTTATCGACTCTCCCTTTTGTTGCTTCGTTGCCAAAAGAGTCTGCATGGTAATATCCGTGTCGTCTTTAAAGAAGCGTGTAAGGAAGAGCTTCTCCAAGTCACCCTAATTTTTTATGGAGCCTTCTGAGAGTTTCATGAACCATTCAAAGGCAAGCCCTTTTAGAGTGCCGATGAACAAACGTGCAAGATGGCATCATTATCTACTACATTCCCCATTTGAGATTTGAAGTAGTAGATGTGTTGGTTCGGTGACCCTTTACCGTCGAAAGCTTGTAGGGTCGGAGCTTTGAACTTAGGAGAGTATGGAATAAGGTCCCACTTGGCCGGATATGGCTGGACCACTCCTGCTTCTTGGAGGCCTTTCTGATTAGTAAGGGCTTCCAGACGCTGTTCCAATTGATTCATTCTTTTAAAATGAGTGCCCCCATTCCCCGGGTTGCCTTCCTCTTTAGATAAGAATTTAGACGACTCGAAATTAGATTGCCTCTTCTCCTCGATATGTACAGAAGATGAGCTTTTTCCTTCTTTCCGTTTGCCTTTAGACTTCTTAGAAGAAACTTTGTCGGTTGACTTCCTCTTGTCTTCAAGCAATTGTGCAAGTATTTGCTTAAGAGTATCGATAGATTCTTGTTGGGCGCGAATCATATCGAATTATTCCCTCTGGACCTGGGCTTGCCGTTCTAAGCATCTAGTAGTCTCTTCGGGAGTGTTTATCATATACACAAAGGCTTGTTTCTCTATAGAAGAGTTCGAGGCCTGTGATTCTGCGATGCCAGAGTGTGATTCCCTTACTTCAATGCCCTGGGCTAAGGCACTGTAGTCAATCAGGGTTACTGCACCAGTCCGAGTGCGAGTATGCCGGTATACTCCTTTTGGTTCCGTGTCAGACTCGTCGGAACTAACTGCCAGTTATTTTCCCTACTTTTACTTTTCATGTTTGCAGTGGCTTCAGAGTACTCCACGTCAGAGAAGGTTCCCCTTCTGTGAGAACGACGTCTTTTGGATGATCAGGATCTTGAGGTTACTCGACTGAATACCGACTGCATGCTTATATGAGGGCTGCAGTGACATTCAAAGAGCATTGCTGTGATGAGCCATTCATAGCAACAGGATGGAGTGATCTGATTAGCACCCTTTTTCTTTGTCAAGTAATCTCTTAGATCTGTCGGATTGGATCAAAGAGATTAGCCTTGGGTTGTCGAGGGCTTTTAACTTCTGAGAGCCACCCTTGCGTCGCAAATATGAGACACAGGGTTCAAAAACATGGATCTCACATTGTGTAGAACAGGTACAGCTCTCGCGTTTTGACTTTGAAACGTGGGTCTCGCGCCTCTGCTGAGAAGAGATGCGGACCTCGCTTTGCTGATTGTCGCATCTAGTTAGCGACAGTTGAGACACGCAGACTTTCTCAATTCTGCATTTGGTTATAGAGACGTGGGTCTCGTGTTTCTAAGAAGAGGCACAGACCTCGTGTTGCTGGACGTCACGTTTGGGAAGTGAAGTCTCAGAAACGCAAGCCTGTTGGGCTTCGCGTTTTGGTCTCCATACGCAGACTTTGCGCGTCTGATGTAACTCAAAAGAGATGCGGGCTTGAGCTTCGCGTTCTGTATCTGCTGGACAAATAGTTGTTCTAGCTTCTTGCGTCTGTAGTTAACGCGCGCGTCGTCTTTGTCGATGTTCAGCATTCTGGTTACGTCGTACGGGTTGTGGGAACCCCTAGTAACCTGGAGCTGAGGAAGAGGACGGGCATGAGCGGGTTGAACGTCAATCACATTCACTTCGCGGGTCTCATGGGAGACGTTGACGCGGGGCTTACTTGTGATGCGGTTAGCCAGGTACTCCTTGCGCCAGTTGCGTCTGAAGAAATCTCTAAAGGGACTTGAGAGCTAGTCCCCGAGGAGATCTTGTGGTACTGCCTCGCCCTAGGGCTCTTAGAGCCAGAAGAGAGAAAATCTTCATATTTTGTCTGGTTGAACTCCACGACAAGTGATTCGACCATTTTTCCCATGTAGGTGACGTCACCTTGCGCCACGACTTGCTCATCAGTAGATAAAGTAGTTCCCAGCGGAGTCGTTATCTCTTGTTTATGGTTGTAAATTTTCTTTGTTTGACCGTAAAGAAAGTTACAACAGAACAATTATCCGATTACAAGAGAGGAGAGATATTCAAGCTCAAATCTCCCCTTTGTTTAATGTCGGGTTCTTGATGTAATGATGGGAATCTTGTTTTCCGTTAACCGGGTGAATGTCACGACCTCTTGGGAATCTTCTCTTTGGATGGTGGATGAAGTAACACAGCTTTTGTCCAACAAAAATCTCAAAAAGACTATAGTGAGAACAAACTTGAACTCAGCAAGTTGTTTAGAAGAGTTTTTCTCCTTTGTATTTCTCATCTGGAGATTCTGGTTTTTTTTAAGGCTTATAACCAAAGTTCTTCTGACCAAAAATTCTGACCCAACCAAAAGAAGCCCATTTTCTTCAGCAGCAGACTGAACTATTTATAGGGGTTTCAGGGGTAAAATTGTCCCCTAAAAATACTCCATAATGGGGGTTAACTCCCTCATTATGTGGGCAGTAATTGACTCAGTAATGAGGGCAGTTATAACTGAGATGCGGGCTTTGAGCCTCGCATTTTGTCGTTGACTTCAAACTTTGCTGGACGCGAGTTTTGAACTCTACTAGACGCAAACTTCAGGCTCTGCGTCTTAAGACTGCAGTGATGTCTAGTGGCAGGCTTCAGGCTCTCGCGTCTTGATATTGTACTGATGTAAGGATGCGGGCTTCGAGTCGTGTCTTGGTTATCACAGAGCAGCTGGGACGCGGGGTTCAGCCCTCGCGTCTTGGTACTGTGTTGATGTTGAGGCGCGGGCTCCATGCTCTGCGCCTTGGCATTATACGAGTGGCTATAATTAGTCTCGCGCCTAAAGTATAGACTATGTTTTCTGATGATTTGTCTTTAGTATTTTTTTAGACAGTCTACAATGTCCTCTGATGCTGAAGGCGCGCTTTCTTTGAGCATATCCTCTGCAGATTCTTCTCGACACCGATCTGGAGAAGAGCTTGATACAGACGATCCATTCTAAGAGTTTATCAACGAACTAAAGTACCCTTAAATAGAGGAAGAAAGCAAAGAGGACAATGAGCCAGTCGACGAGGGAGAAGATAAGAAAATAAATAATGAACAGGAAGATAAGGAGAATGAAGACAACGAATCTGCTTAAGATGGTAATGACGACGAGGACTAAGATTTTTTGCTCTTCTAATATTCACCTTATTTTTGTCTTCTTTAAGATTTTTAATGCTTTTTTTTTGTAAGGTCTCTTTCTAATCATATTATGTTATAAATAAAATATACTTCTATCTAAAAAATAATCTTCCATAATTTTAAAATAAATGTAAACTATTTTCTTTCATGCATCGCAGTAATCACAAGACTTCTGGTTAATTTTCTTAATACTGCTACGATAGTCGCGGATCTCATATATTCTATGCAAAAATTGTTATCATACGATAATAAATATAATGATTTACTAAAAAATATAAGTCTTTTATTAAGAAGTTAAATATGGTCACACTCTGTAAATCTAATATAGTTATTATCTGCGACCATGGTCACCATACTCAGATTATAATCACTCTCAATTAATAGAACTATGAATCTAAATATATAATTATTATTTTTGTATCTCAACTGCGACCATGATCGCAGTACTCAAATAATAATTACTCTCAACTAATTGAACTGTGAATCTAAGTATATAGTTATTACTTTTGCATCTCAACTGTGACCATGGTCACAATACTCAGATAATAATTACTCTCAACTAATAGACTTCGAATCTAAATATATAGTTATTGTTTTTGCATCTCAACTGCGACCATGGTCGCAGTACCTAGATATTACTCTCAACTAATAGAACTGCGAATCTAAATATATATTTATTATTTTTGCATCTCAACTGCGACTATGATCGCAGTACTCAAATAATAATTACTCTCAATTAATAGAACTGCGATTATGATTGCAGTATATAATTAACTATATTTATACATGAAACTACGACCACGATCGCCATCATGATAAAAATAGTTTGATTTTTGTGCATTCAATCAAGTTAAAAATAGTGACCATAGTCGCAATCCAAAGTTAACTATATAAATAGATGATACTGAGATCATGATCGCAATCCTCTCAAATCAGTATATTATATATCACAAATAAGAAAATGCGACTACGGTCACAGTGTGTGACACAGATACAAAGTTCTTCTCATTCGTGAAAAAAAGACAAATAGCCACAGTGAAGAACAAATATATAAAATCATAAGTAAACTGCGACTATAATCGCAGTTCTTATTCACCATTATTACATTTAACCTAACAAAATAATCATCCATAACATGTTGTCGTTAAGCACTGCGACCATTGTCGCAGTCCTTATTCGCATGCAATATATAAAAATAATTTTAATTATTTATATCTGACATGCGAATAAGAAAACTGCGACTATGATCGCAACCACTAAAATCCTTACAGATCATATCATAAATTTTTGCAAAAAATTAATTTGTTTATATATAAATTAATCAAAAAATTGACATGTTTATGAGTTCCATAAGATACAATTCTATATATAATTGTAGACTGTGTCAAAAGTCGTTTTTAAAACTATTGAGAAATTATTTTATTGACCATTAAGAGCTTAGTCGTATTCCTGAAATTCTTAATCCGCTTATAAAAAATTAATAAAAAAAGTATTCAAAATTGTTTCCTTATTTCATGAAGTTGCACTTGAAGAGACCTCATTCCTATTCAGTTGGTTGCAGTTAAAAAGATAACAGTGATAATATTGACTAAGGTCAGAAATATAAAAAATAATGAACTATACAGATTCACAATCTTTTATCGCAGGGACATTTAGTAATTTCAGTTATTCCAATAGGCGGGCTGTCTTTATTAGTATGGCTAATAATGTGCCACGTCATCGCAGGCTGAGAGGGACTCTCAACTGTCAGCTGATATACATATTTCTGTATGTGTCCCTCTCAGCTGTCGGCTAATATACATATTTCTGTATGTGTGTGTGTTTATATATGTAGAGAGAGACTTGTGTCCTTCCAAAAGAATTTTAGGCCAATTCTTCCCATTCAAATACCAACATGCGAATATAAGATCCACTCTATTGAAGTTGATCCAAAATATTTCAAGTATCTATAAATTAAAAATCAAGTGCTTTAAATATTTTTTTCCCATGCATCAAGTAGGGGAAAATGGACGGCCTAAATAGTGAGTTGGTTAGTTTAACGGTGTAGAATATTTGAAATCTAACAAAAATTAGTTTGTAGGGGTTTTTAAATATTTAGGTCATAATCAAATGGTCAGATCGAGAATTTGTATGTCTAAAGACATAGATCTAATCAACTCACTACTTTCGGCCGTCCATTTTGCGCTGCTTGATGGATGGGCAAAAAGTATTCAATACATTTGATTTTAGTTTATAGATACTTGAAATAATATAGATCAACTTCAACAGAGTGGATCTTGTATTTGGATGTCGGAGAGTTGTATTTGAGTGGGAAGGATCCGGACTCAAATCCTTTTGGAAGAACACAACTCTATACACACACAGAGACTTGTATCCTTCAAAAAAGATTTGAGCCCAAATCCTTCTAACTCAAATACAACCCTCCGACATTCGAATACAAGATCCACTCCGTTAAAAGTTTATATATATTATTTTTAGTATTTATAAATCAAAAATCAAGTGTTTTAAATATTTTTTGTCCATCCATTAAGCGGTGCAAAATGGACAGTCAAAAGTAGTGAGTTGGTTAGATCTATATCTTTAAATATAAATTCTCAATTTGCCCACTTGATTTGATTTAGACACTTAAAAATCTCTACAAACCAATTTTTTTAGGTTTCAAATATTCTACACCGTTAAACTAATCAACTCACTATTTAGACCGTCCGTTTTTTCCCTACTTGATGCATGGGGAAAAAATATTCAAAACACTTGATTTTTGGTTTATAAATACTTGAAATAATATAGATCAACTTCAACGAAGTGGATCTTGTATTCAAATGTCAGATGTTGGCATTTAAGTGGGAAGGCTTCGGCCTCAAATCTTTTTGGAAGGACACAAGTCTATCTCATATGTGTGTGTGGGTGTATTTACTAAGTTTTTTTTTTTATTCTATAGTGAAAGCAAAACATGCTAGAAATCATATATACCATTTGATTACTGAAGATGTGAAATCAGTGACAGACTTGTAGTCCATTAAATCACTTGCTCCTGCTTGTTATGAGCAACTGTTTCATCAAGACTCATATTGGAATGTTTTTTCAGAGGTTGTAGTGAAGAAGACATTAACTAAGGAGACAGCTAACTGGATCAGCAAAGATGTTTCCTCTCTAGGGATTAAATCTGCTTTTATTTCAGATGCATCCTGATAAGGCCCCTGGACCTGATGGATACAATGCCCATTTTTTAAAAGAATTGGAACCAGGTGGGAGATGACATATGCAGAGCTATTCAATCTTTTTTCTCATCAGGATGTCTCCTCGCTGAGGTAAATCATACATTTGTGACTTTGGTCCCTAAATCATCTAATGCTGCTCATCTAAATGATTTCAGGCCACTTTCTTGTTGCAACACATTATACAAGATTATTTCCAAAGTGCTTTCTACAGACTCCAGCAAGTGGTGGGGGAACTTGTCTCTTTTAATCAGAGTGCATTCTTAAAGGGGAGGCATATCAGCGATGCCTCACTTCTGGCGCATGAGCTTCTTAGAGATTTTAGTAATCCAATGGGAAGTAGAATATGTCTTAAAGTGGATTTGCAGAAAGCATTTGAGACAACTAATAGGGAATTCATTTATTACATGTTTCATTGCATGAAATTTCCTTATAGATGGATTAACTGGATCAAGGAGTGCTTATCTTCTCCTACATTCTTTATAATGCTCAATGGACCACCCAATGACTATTTTAAGAGTAACAGGGGTAAGACAAGGAGGCCCCTTATCACCATACCTTTTTGTTCTGGTAATGGAATTTTTGTCCATTACTATGGATATAGCTATTTCTAAAGGTGACATTAAGGCTATAAGAAGAAATGGTAGTATGACAGTTTCTCATATTTTGTTTGCTGATGACGTGTTGGTATTCTGCAAGGGAGATAAGAAATCAGCATTGGGATTGACTGACTCTTTGCTTAGACTTGAATTGTTCACTGGTTTGAGAATGAACAAACAAAAAAGTAAAGTTTTCTTCAGAAAAGGATGCAAATATAGAGAAGAGGTTGTGAATATTATTGGAGTTAACATAGGCTTCCTATAAAATATCTGGGATTACCACTTTCCAGTGTTTATCCTAAATCTGGACACTTTTCAACACTTTTGGATAAATTCAGAGGCAGCATAGAGGGTTGGCAATTGAATTTTTTGTCATTTTCTGGGAGGATTGAATTGGTCAAATGTGTCTTATATAATATGGTTAGTTATTGGATTTACTCCTTTGAACTGCCAGGTTCTGTGGTGAAGGAACTAGAGAGGGTCTTTTCTAACTTTGTATGGAATTACAAAATGCATACATGGGCATGGGCTGATATGTGTTGTCCAAAAGAGGAGGGAGGAATGGGTATCAGGAAGCTAAAAGATGTTAATCTTGCTGCTGGAATTAGACTTGTATGGAGATTGTGCACATCTGATTCATTATGGGCCCAATGGATGAAAGCACATTACCTGCAATATATAAGCATATCAATAAGACTTCATCAAATGTTTTGGATTCAGGTTCCTGGAAGTGGATCTGTCACTTGAAAAGCTATGCTCTTACACATATGCCAAGGATGCTAGGGAATGGAAAAAGTTCTTCTCTGTTATATGACAGATGGATGTCTGATACTAACGATACTCTAAGCTCTCATTTTACTGGTAATAGTCTATTATCCCATATTGATCACTCATCTGTATCGGATGTTGTATGTAATGATCAGTGCGTTATTAGAGATCATATTTTATCTTCAGTTTGGAGTATCATAACTCAACAAGGTGTGCCCTGTTTGGATGCTGAGGATACTTGGAAATGGAAATGTACATCTACAGGTAAGTTCACTTTTGCCTCAACCTGGAAGCTAGTAAAAAGTGCAGGGATTAAATTTGATCTAGCAGACATTGTATGGTATCCATTCATAGATGTCAATGTGCCTGCTAAGAGCTCGGAAAGGGAAGCTTCTTACCAGGGATTTTCTGAAATCTATTGGGGTTTCTGATAATGAGCAGTGTGTTCTCTGTTCTTCTGGACGAGAATATACAACACCTATTTTTTTTCAATGTCCATATTCAGCATAAATTTGGATAGTGTTTAAATTAAAATTGGGCATTTCAGGATCTATAGGAACACTCCAAGAAGAGGCAACCAGCTCAGAGGAAAGTTCAAGAAGAAATGCAAATCCAGCATTCTTGCAAAGCTGACATGTGCAGTTGCTATCTAGCACATATGGAAGGAGAGAAATCAGAGGATATTTCAACTACAGGATGTCACCTGCTTCCCCAAATACGTGAAAACGAAGTCGCGACGAGAGTCGACGATGTATATACGCGAGAAAAATACCCCACGCATATACGCTAAGCCTAAGTAACCTGAACAAGGTATAAAAAAGTTTATCAATATCACTGCAATACTATATATGAATACCCACACATGATATCACATGAATACAGAAAAAGAATAACGACTGATAGCAATATATAAGGAATCACAAAAACTACAGAATCAACAAGAATGAAAAAGAAGACAATAATATAAGAATAGGTAAAAAAAAAAAACTCCAGCTCCTTACAACATGTCCGGTCTCACCGAACACCTGATCAATAACATGAAACATCCAGTATCTGGACGTACGAATTCAGGGTCATCAGAAGCGACCTAATGAGTGTATAAGAAAAAAGGAAGTGCTCATGCATATAAACAGTGTGTACAAAATAACAATAAGTCTAAAGTTAGAAATAAAAGATGGCTGAATAACAATAACATGCAGATAAAAGATAACTAATATAACTGTAAACAAACAACTGATGTCAAGATGTATAGCCTAGCATTTGTCACTAGTCTGGTATACAATCCGGTCATGTATATAATCATATGTCTATCATAACTTATATGAGTTCAGTCAAGTGAGTACTGTCAATTATAGTACATAATAATAGTATATCAATATTAATTATGTCAGTGAACACCAATTGCCACTAGTAATAGACGTATCACATATTATACCTACTACACGTGTCAATCAGGGTTCTAAATTATTGAAATTAGTAGAAGAAATATGGTCCATACTTTTGGTGGATTTCGTACATACCCAAAACCACGGCCCAATCACCTAGCGCTGAACTAGATCTTACCGCTAGGTAGACAATAACAATAATAATATGAACAATACGGGATGTCAGTCATCCTCCGGACCCTGCAGTGGACCATATCTCGGCGGCGCAACCTGTATCCTAGGCCCACCCAAAATAACATGAATACAATAACAAGCCCGGATACTGCTCAATAGATAGTCTCATTTAGAACTGATCAATATCTCATCCAGCTACACTAGGATATAACAGTCTCAATATAATCATCGTGAACATCAAGTATCAATCAATGTCAAAGTATCTAATACGCTAACCATCACCTCAATAAATTAATAACCAGTCATCTCATTCCTATCGATCAACTCTAGTTTTTTATATAATCAGTATATCCATCTTCTAGTCACCAATATATTAGGGTCTCCCATAAATAGTCAGCTACGTCTAATCATATACTCACTATCGAATAACAGTAAGATCATCGATCAAGATCATCACATATTCTCACTTCTGTCAAGTCAATCACAATATCCAACATAAAAATATACATCTCAGGTTGACTCCCAATCTAACTAAGTCCATACATATATCCAAGCATCAAGGTAGGATTAGTCTTTTAATAAAATAGCATCCTATTCTATCTGTCCTCAATATCCAAAAAGGATTGCAATCTAAATAATCACCAACAATTTGTCTCATAAATACTTCACATGAATATATCACTCATCTATAAACATGAACTAGGCTAATCACTAGGTCCAGTCAGGTCATAGCCTAAGGTATACCTCAAATAATCTTGAATCCGAAATGGTAAATAGTTTACACATGAAATGATAGAACAAGCATACCTTAGTGATAAGAAAACTAATCCATAAGCATATAAATATCAAGATACATCTGATCCATCATCTGTAGTCTATCTAACTCTCCCTCGGTATGACAATACAAGACTAGTAATCCATTACACACATTTAAGATTTACTATTCCTCTAGTCCAATATGTCCCAACCTCGAGTCAACTTTATTTCAATTAAATCTATTAATAGGTTCAAGTATAAACTACTGAACAGCTAATGCAATATTCACTCGACAATTATCAGGTACAATTCAGTGTTAAACACTACTACTCTGATATAGGTAACATCGAAGTGAGCATGTCATGAACAATAATTAACAAGTATCAACAATATCGGAACATGATAATAATTATATAGAAGATAATGGCATTTAACAATAATGTAAAAAAATACTCGCTATGTTTCATGAAGTGATACGGATAATCACACTATTAAAATATATCATATGGTCACATGAAATAATACGAACAGATATATGAACACCTACTGGCAACAGTAATAAGGAAAAGACATAGGAATAAATACTCACATGAAATGACGCAGTTTTGTAACTGAATCGCCGTTTGATCTTCCTGCATGAACCGGTATGGATCTCCGGATCATCTCATAAGTCGGTCTTCGAATCGCCAGTGTATCAGGTCATCTGCGAACACGAATTTGAGTCTCCTGCAACGGGTCCAGATCTCACCAAACAAGACCGAACACTGCAACACGCAACCCAACCCATGAACTCACACGAACATACACATGTATACATACACACACATGTACACCCATATACATAACATACACATACATACATATTATATATACATATTCAAACATATATTCACAGGACACACATACACTCATGCACACACACAACAACACACTCACTAACCCATGCACATACTAACACATGCATAATCACACAATTAATTAAACGCGTGCACATATATTAATACACACTACTTTGTAAACCATGCATTAATTTACATTTAAGAATATAAAGAGAAGAGAAAAAAGAGAGTTATGAAAGGGAGGAACTCACGAGCGGCCATCATGAGTTCAACAGCGGAGGAGGCGGAGGTCACGAAGGATGTCAGGGTGTCGCGACATCAAGATCTCGCTGGAGAAGAAAGAGGAGGTCGCTTGGTGGGTTGGGGCTACCAGCAAAGGAAGGAGAAAGAAATTAGGTTAGAGTTTTAGTTTAGGATTAGATATTTATATAGGAGATGTTAATTGGTTATAATTATATAGTTTAGATTAGGATAATTTAAGATTAGATAGTTAGAATTAGGAGATAATGAGAGATTAGGTTAGTTAGAATTTTTATTTAATTAAGATAATTATATGATTTAGTAGTTAGGATTACGAGAATTAGGTTGGTTAAGATTTGTATTTGTTGGATAGGATTAGATAGGATTAAATATATGGAAAGACATATAGGTTTAGTGATTAGGTAGTTAAGATCTAGGATTACATAGTTAGGATTTAGGATTTAGTTGATAGGAGAAATATTAAAATAGATTTAAGATTAATTAGGATTTTATTTTGAAATAGAATTAGTTGAGATTATGATTTTGAAAATAAGATTTGAATTTGGGTAAGTTAGGATTAGATATGATTTTTGTTAGGATTTTAATTTGAGATAAGATTAAATTAGATATTAGGTAATAGGTTTAGGTTTGATTTTGGCTTAAATAAAAGAAAGATAGAAGGAATAGAAATGGGCTTATGGCATGGGTCAAGAAAAAATAAAAAAAGATATGAAACGAATATGGGCTAATGGTAAAAGGTAAAGCATATGAAAATGGATACTTGGGTTTGGATTAGGCTTAGGATAAAGAATAAGAAAATAAAAGAAAAAGGAAGAGAAAATAGGGGGCAAGAAGTGAGTTTGTCTGAGAATAATACAAAAAAAAATATCAATAATATTAATAATTAGAATAATAAAAATAATACATAAAGATATTTAAAAATAACAATAATAATTACCAATAATAATAATCATATAATAATACATAACAGCAATAATAATTAAAACAAAATACATTGAATAAAAAATACTATTATTCATTATTAAATCTTGTTTTTCAAAAATAGAGTTATTACATTCTACCCACCTTATAAAAAATTCGTCCTCAAAATTTCAATAAAGTAAGGAATAAAAAAATTAAAGTTAAGGGAGAAAATAAACAAGCTTCCACGTCGCCTCTTTGGGATACCATGATTCCGCTGCGCGCTCTGATCTCTGCTATCGGCTTCAACATAGAGTGATCAAACTCAGAAGACAAAATCAGAGAAATAGAATCGGAAAGAAGAATAAGAATGAAGATGAAATCCATATGACTCCAAAAGAAGAATTGAAATCAGAGATGTCAAAAAATCAAAGAGATGGATATCCAAAGGGAGGACGGTCAATTCTCAAGTGAACTCAATATCATTATGTGAATCCTATATGTATATAGCAGTATGAATATAACTTGTTTCAAGTTACTGGTAAGAACTAGGTCCTCTTTTTATGTTGAATCTGGCTCTGATACCAAGAAAACTCTGTCATGCCCCGCTTACCAAAATACGTGAAAACGGGTCGCGACGAGAGTCAGCAATGTATATACGCGAGAAAAATACCCCACGCATATATGCTAAGCCTAAGTAACCTGAACAAGTTATAAAAAGTCTATCAAACTGTAATACTACATAGGAATACCCACACATGATATCACATGAATACAGAAAAAGAATAACGACTGATAGCAATATATAAGGAATTAGAAAAACTACAGAATCAACAGGAATGAAAAGGAAGACAATAATATCAGAATAGGTAAAAAGAAACTCCAGCTCCTTGTAACATGTCTAGTCTCATCGAACACCTGATCAATAATAAGAAACATCTAGTATCTGGATGTACGAATTCAGGGTCTTCAGAAGCGACCTAATGAGTGTATAAGAAAAAAGGAAGTGCTCAAGCATATAAGTAGTGTGTACAAAATAACAATAAGATTACTGAATAACAATAATATGAACAAGGCTGCAGATAAAAGATAACTATTACAATTGTAAACAAACAACTGATGTCAAGATGTATAACTTAGCATATGTCACTAGTCTGGTATACAATTCAGTCATGTGTATGTCTATCATAACTTATATGAGTTCAGTCAGGTGGTGAGTACAATCAATTATAGTACATAATAATAGTATATCAATATTAATTATGTCAGCGAACACCAATTGCCACTAGTAATAGACGTATCGCATACTACGCCTACTACACGTGTCAATCAAGGTTCTAAATTATTGAAATCAATAGAAGAGACATTGTCCATGTTTTAGGTGGATTCCGTACATACCTGGAATCACGGCCCAATCACCGGCACTGAACAGGTCTACCGCTAGGTAGTCAATAATAATAATAATATGAACAATACAGAATGTCAGTCATCCCCCAGAACTCTGCAGTGGACCATATCTCGGCTGCGCAACCTGTATCTTAGGTTCACCCAAAATACATACGTCTCTTCCATCAATTTTTCCAATCCCAGTGTAAGTTGTCTATTATATTATTATTTATAATAATCAATATCTATGTTATTTCGATTACTGGGATGATACAGTGACAGTAATAATATCAATGATGTAGCAATAATAATGCGGATAATATTACCGTATAAATAGTAAAACAATAGAACAATACATGTGTTACGATCTGACAATATTTTCCCAATAACTTTCAATAACATGAATACAATAACAAGCCCGATTACTGCTCAATAGATAGTCTCATTTAGAACTGATCAATATCTCATCCAGCTGCACTAGGATACAGTAGTAACTGATCAATAATCCAACAGTCTCAATACAATCATCGTGAACATTAAGTATCAATCAATGTCAAAGTATCTAATACGGTAACCATCACCTCAATAAATCAATAACCAATTATCTCATTCTGGTCGATCAACTCTATTTTTTTATATAATCAGTATATCCATCTTCTAGTCACCAATATATCAGAGTTTCCCATAAACAGTCAGGTACATATAGTCATATACTCACTATCGAATAACAGTAAGATTATCGATCAAGATCATCACATATTCTCACTTCTGTCAAGGTCAATCACAATATCTAACATAAAAAATATACACCGCAGGTCGACCCCCAATCTAACTAAGTCCATACATACATCCAAGCATCAAGGTAGAATCAGTCTTTTAGTAAACTAGCATCCTATTCTATCTGTCCTCAATATCCAAAAAGGATTGCTATCTAAATAATCACCAACAATTATCTCATAAATACTTCATATGAAATATATCACTCATCTATAAACATGAAATAGGCTAATCACTAGGTCCAGTCAGATCATAGTCTAAGGTATACCACAAATAATCTTGAATCCAAAATGGTAAACAATCTACACATGAAATAATAGAATAAGCATACCTTAGTAATAAGGTAACTAATCCATAAGCATATAAATATCAAGATACATTTGATCCATCATCTGTAGTCTATCAACTCTTCCTCGGTATGACAATACAAGACAAGTAATCCACTGCACACGTTTAAGATTTACTATTCCTCTAGTCTAATCTATCCCAAACTCGAGTCAACTTTATCTCAATTAAATCTATTAATAGGTTCAAGTATCAACTACTGAACAACTAACTCAATATTCACTTGATAATTATCGGGTATAATTCAGTCTTAAACACTACTACTCTGATATAGATAACATTGAAGTAAGCATGTCATAAATAATAATTAACAAGCATCAACAATATCGGAACATGATAATAATTATATAGAAGCTAATGGCATTTAACAATGTGTTCGTGTATAAATAGTGTATGCAAAATAACAATAAGTCTACAGTTAGAAATAAAAGATAGCTGAATAACAATAACATGATAAGGCTGTAGATAAAAGATAACTAATACAATTGTAAACAACAACTGATATCAAGATGTATAACCTAACATATATCACTAGTCGTGTATACAATCCGGTCATGTGTACAATCATATGGCTAATCATAACTTATATGAGTTCAGTCAGATGAGTACAGTCAATTATAGTACATAATAACAGTTTATCAGTATTAATTATGTCAGCGTATACCAATTGCCACTAGTAATAGACGTATCCCATACTACGCCTACTAACGTGTCAATCAGGGTCCTAAATTATTAAAATCAGTAGAAGAGACATTGTCCATACTTTAAGTGGGTTTCGTACATACCCAAACTACGGCCCAATCATCTGGCGCTGAACCAGGTCCTACCGCTAGGTAGTCAATAACAATAACAATATGAATAATGCGAGATGTCAGTCATCCCATGGTATTCTATAGTGGAACCGTATCTCGGCTGCGCAACCTATATCCTACGTTCAGCCAAAATATAGACGCTGTCTCCTCCATCATTTTTCCAATTTCTTGTCTATTATATTATTATTTAGAACAATCAATATTCATGTTATTTTGATTACTAGGACGATACGATGATAATAACAATATCAAATCTGCTCACATCAGGAGATTCTATTAAAGTGAATTGGTAGAGTATTCTAGCTTATATCATCCACTTGTACTAGTTTTCTACCCACTATTTTGGACCTGATATGACTGATTATTTGTAACAATAGTCTTATTTGCTAGTATTATTCTTTATTTGCAGGCTTTGGGTCAACTTAAGTTTCTTACTTAACATACTATAGTAGAGGGTGACAGCGAGGGTCCTTTTCCCTCTCTATAGGTTTATAAGAATAGGAACTTGAGTAGCCTGGCCTACCATATGTATCTTTATACTATTTATATGGTTATCCATAAAACTTACTCATTTTTCAAAAATATATATATTGAAATAATAAAGAGATAATCTCATTTTAGTTCACAACTCTCTCTAACTCTCTCTTGCAAGTTCTCTCTTCTAGTCGATGGCTAGAGGCTGGCCCGCTGTGGTCGGGTGGCCAAAAGTGGTGGTTTGCCCCAATGAGCCCAACAACACCAACATCATCATCGTCATCCTCATCTTCTCCTACCTCTTCTCTCTTTCTCCTTCCATTCCTCCCTCTCTTGTTGGACGGCACCACGGGAGGCCACGGCCGGCGATTCAGGTAGGCCAAAGGCGATGGCGGCATGGGGTACGGTGACATTTCCCCCCTCTCATCTCCCTTTCCCCATGCACTCTCTCCCTCTCTCTTTTTCCTTCTCTCTCCTCTGTCACCTCATGGTGGCGGGCGACGACCGGCCAAAGGGTGGCGACCAGGGACCGACATCGGTGAGGCCAGACCGGCCTAAGGTCAGCGGCACGCGTGAGGGGGAATAGTGACCAACTCTGTTGTTGTTGCTACTTATCAAAAGAAGAAGAAGAAGAAGAAGAAGGTGGTTAGGATGATGGGTTTTCAAAAACAAATCCGAACTGACCATTATGGATCCGACCCAACCAGTTTTTTAAAGAAAGGTAAATTTTCATTTAGCTTATTGAGGATTCAAATAATTATTTTTAGGACCTTGAAAATTTATTATTTGCCCCTGAATAAATTTTCTGTTGGCCCAAAGGCCCATCGTTCTAGTTTTGATGATGATTAGCTCATATAGTTATAGTATTAATGATCTTGTGTTTAATTAGTCTCAAATATTTGATCAAGATATTAGTAGGTAATTAGCTAACAAAGGAGTTTTGGGAGCTAACACATGTGGATTCAAGAGCTCGCGCGTCAAGATCGCATCTAGCACTCGGTTGGAGTCAAGCTCGTTGGATCGTGTTTGGATCGAGTCATCTTGAAGATGAAGATCGACAAGAAGACTTCTGTTTGTATAGTTTGTGTTTAGATCTTGTGTAAAGATAGATATTAATGATATGCTCAAGTTCACACACAAGTTCAATATGTTTAGTTTTCGGTTTAACCAGTTTTGGTTTTTATATAGACATATATATTCTTTTCATGAATAGATAGAATCAAAACAAGTTTACATAGTTTAATGTATATTAGATTTCATCTATATACATATATGCTTCATATATCTAGAAAAACTTATTTTGAGGATCGTATTCATGTGTTTGGAATTTTGTATTTAACAAAACCTATTTTTGGATTTCATGTCAAAAACATAGATATATCTATTACATGTGTATCGGATTCTATCTATGCACAATATGCTTCAAAGAGTTTAAATATCCTATTTTTGTATTTAGACAAGTTTTGAAAAAATCGGATTTCCATTTCAAAGTTTGGTTTTCATAAATACGGTTTTCGTTTAAAGCCAAATTTCTATATCACAAAAATGGTTCAAATAGTTTGTAGTATGTGTTTGAATTTTAGTCACACATATTTGTTCTTCAAATATTTATAAGAACTGATTTTTGTGAAATTTATGAGTATTTATGGGATTTAAATGGTATTAAATTACCTAAGTTTTCGATCCCTTAAAACCAGCCAGACTCAGCTGGCGGTCGACCGGACGGTCAACCGGACCGGGAGTCGGTCGACCAGACCGGTCGACTGATGTGACGTGCACAGGCCAGCCTAAAAGGCCGATCGACCGCACGGTCGACCGACTGAAAGCACCAACTCTCGGGTGCTGGCCGGTCGACCGGGCAGTCGACCGACAGGCTTGGCCGGTCGACCGGGCGGTCGACCGGAGGCATAACGGTCATGATATGACCATTGCGCCGATCGACCGGCCAGTCGACCGGAAGGGCAATATGGGCTTTTCCAGTGCCAACGGCTAGAATTTTTAGAGGGTTATAAATACCCATTTCATAGGTTGTTTTCTACAAGTTTTGAGAGAGCAATTTTTTCCATCAATATAAGTGTTTTAGCAGCAAAATTTTTAAAGAATTTTTGTGCTAAAGAGATTTATTTTTATTTGTTTTCAAGGGTTGGAAAATAAAAAAAAGTGAGTCTTTGGGGAAATTGTTTTAATCTTCATATCTATTTCATTTTAATATTTTTTTCAAGAGTTTTTCTTTGTGATTTGTTTTCCAAACACCTTATTTTTCTCACACTTGAGCTATCATCTCTATCCTATTTATAGGATCTTTTTTTTGTGAAAAAATTAGTTTGTGATCTTTGTGTGATCACTAAGTTGTATACCCCTTCTTTATTTTGGGTTGGTGTTCATCCCTCCCTTTAAGTGTAGAGGAGATTGTTGTTGTGATTTGGTTTGTGCCTATCCCTCTAAGTGTAGAGGAGGTTGTGATTTGGGCTTGTGGTTATCCCTCTTATGAGGAGGTGATTGTGGTGATGTTTGGCTTAGTGCCTTATCCCTCTAAGTGTTGAGGTGATTGTTGTTTAGCTTAGTGCCTTATCCCTCTTGTATGAGATGATTGTTGTTTGGCTTAGTACCCATCCCTCTAAGTGTACAGGTGATTATTATTGTACCTAGCCTCTTGTGTAGAGGTTGTTTTGTTAGAGAGAGGAGTTGTGTACTTCTAATTTGTATTTGCCAAATCCTCAGTGGAGGTTCCCTATGTGGGAGGTCCTGTGTGGACATATAGTGAAAACCCTTCTCTGTGAAGGTGGAGACGTAGAGCAGTGGCTCGAACCTCGAAATAAATCTCGGTGTTTGCGTTTGACCCACTATCTCTAAACTCTCTCTCTTTTATATCTTGCATTACATCATATTGTTCATATCATATATATGCTTGGTATTGATTGTGTGCCTCACTAATGTTGATCCAAGAGAGTTTCATATAGCACCTCAACTCTTATTTGGAGGAATTTAAAGGAGATAGTCCGAAGCCCGTCACCAGAAATTCAGCTACACTCTTTGGTTACACTTAGTGTGTTGCAATTAGTTTTTAATTTCGCGTCATTTGTCATTAGATTAGCCATACACCTATTCACCCCCCTCTAGGTGTATTTTCATTTTCATTGCTTGCATTTCATTCGTCACTTTCACTATCAGTCTATACGCATCTCAACAAGGAGGCAATTGAGCACCTTAACTCATTATCTAGAGGAATCAAAGAGAAGAAGTTCTAGAGACCTTCACGGGGAATTCGGCTTCAATTCTTATTTTGAGTGACTGTTTGCATATTTCATCATAAATAGTTTTAAAATAGCATTTGATTAGCAAAACACCTATTTACCCCCCTCTAGGTGTATTTCAATTGGTATCAGAGCCTTGATCTCTAGTATTTGGCTTAACAACCTTAAAGAGATCCTACTTGCTAATCACTTCTTTCACAATTTCATCTTCATCCACTTTAGTAAAAAAAGGTCGAAGGTATTAAGACCCCTCCCAATTTTGATGGCCTTAACTTTTCTATATGGAAGGTTAAGATGACCGAATTTTTACAATCCTTAGGAAGCCGGGTTACAAAAGTGGTGACTAAATCCTTTAGTGTAACCATTTGTGATGAGGACACTTGATCCGACATTGCCACTAAGGAGTTTGATACAAATGCTAAGACACACTATGCCTTGCTTCAAGCTTTGAATGATGACGACATTGCTAGGGTCATCCATTGCAAATTCGCCGATGAGATTTGAACACACCTAGCAGTCACACACGAGGGAACGTCACAAGTCAAGAGAGCAAAAATTGATCTCTTGTGTTTCTAATATGAAAATTTCACCATGCATGATAATGACACCATTGATGACATGGTAACAAGATTTACTAAAATAACTAATGGACTTGCTTCTTTAGGTGATGCCATTGACAATGATCAAAAGGTAAGGAAGCGGGCTCTTCCATCCTCACGGAAAGTCAAGACTACTACATTGAAGGAGCTAAATGACAAAGAAGAGATGGAGCTCATCGGTTTATAAGAAAACCTAAAGACCCATGAAATAGAGAGGAAGGCAAAGGAAGAGATGGCACCATAAAAGAAGAAGATGATCACTTTCAAGTCCACTCTCACCATCTCCGACGAGATGATGAAGAAGAGGATGATGAGGAATTCTCCCTCCTAATGAAAAATGTTAGAAGGATGTACAATAAGGTCAAGTTTAACAATAGAAAAAGTTGGCAAGGGAAAGAAGATAAGAAGGTCATATGCTTCAATTGCCGGAAATCGGGCCACATGGTTGCGGATTGTCCGGAGACCAAAAGTAAACCTTCAACCTCCAAGAAACCCTATAAAAAGAAGGCTCTCAAGGCTACGTGGGAGAGAGTGAAACTGATGAAGAAGTGGATACGGCACTCATGTGTTTAATGGCTAATGATAACACACCTAAGGTAATATCCAAACTCTCACTTGATGATTATGAATCAATAATATTTGAATTAGGTAAGGCTTTTATAGAGTTGTCTAACAACTGTGATTTTCTTAAAAAGAAGTATTTAAAAATAAAAAAGAAAATGAAACCCTTCAAAATAAAAATTGTTATTCTTTCTAAAGAAAAAGATGATTTAGCTTCCACACTCATATCCACACAAAAAGATATTGATGCATATAAATTTCATATAAAGCAAAATTTTCATTAATTGATAAGAATGAGATTTCTATTTTAAAAGATAAAAAAACTCTTTAGGAGACGTGTTAAAGACAAACTAAATCCGCTTTCAAAACTATCAAGGATATTATGACCTCACAACCTTTAGAGTTAATTCACATGGATTTGTTTGGTTCAACTAAAATCAAAAGTCTAAATGAAATCATTTTTTCTTTGTTTTCTTTGTTTTGGTTGATGATTTTTTCTCGTTTTACATGGGTTTTTCTTTTTAGAACACAAAGATCAAGTTTTCTCACATTTTCAAGTGTTTAGAAAAAGAGTTGAAAAAGGAGATGATTTTGAGATTTTATGCATAAGAAGTGATAGAGGTGGTGAATTTGTTAACCATTCCTTCATCACTTATTGTGAAGAATATGGAATCAAATATGAATTATCATGTCCTAGAACTCCACAATAAAATGGAGTTGTTGAAAGAAAGAATCGTACTCTTCAAGAAATGGTTAGGACAATGATAAATGAGTTTGGGCTCCCTCAATATTTATGGGCCGAGGCTGTAAACACATCATGTTATATCTCAAATAGAATTTATTTTTATAAAAAAAACTTCTAAAATTTCATTGAAATTTACTATTTGAGAAAATCTAATTTCTCTTTTTTAAAGTTTTGGTTGTAAATGCTTTGTTTTTAAACACTAAATATAACTTAGAAAATTTTGATATCAAATCTTAGAAGCCATACTTGTTGGGTATTGAAATACTAGTAAGGCCTATAGAGTCTTCAATAAATATATTTTGACTATTGAGAATTTGTACATGTCAAGTTTGAGGAATTTAATGCATTTGTGAAGAATGTTGTAGAGATTGATTCTTTAGGTGAGACATAGAATACATAACCTTGAAGGACTCACATATAGAAGAAGAAAATCTAAAGATTGATGTACAAGATGAAGTTCAAGAAGTTGAATTGGAGCCAACATAAAGGATTAGAGATTTGCTTCAAATCATCCCAAGGACTTCATCATAAGTGATGTATCTAAGGGAGTAACTACTCGATCCAAACTCCATGATTTATGTGAGCATTTTGCTTTTCTTTCACATATTGAGCCCAAAAATATTCTCGAAGCCGAGGCTGATTCATATTGGTTACTAGCAATGCAAGAAGAGCTCAATCAATTTGAGCGCAATCAAGTTTGGTATCTTATTCCTAAACCCATGATGGACCAACTATTGGTACTAAATGAATTTTCAGGAATAAATTGGATGAGTCAGGTAATGTTATTAGAAATAAAGCTAGGTTAGTGGTCCAAGATTACACCCAAATCAAAGGTATCATTTTGAAAAAAACCTTTGCACCCGTAGCACGGCTTGAAGCCACACAAATGACACTTGCCTTTTTCTCTTTTAAAGATTTCAAAATTTCAGATGGATGTCATAGTGTATTTTTAAATGGTTTTATTGAAGAGGAAGTGTATGTTGAACAACCACCCGGGTTTGTTGATCCTACACATCCGAATTTTATTTAGAACTTGATAAAGTTTTATATGGTTTAAAACAAGCTCCAAGAGTTTGGTATCAAAGGCTTTCAACTTTTCTAATTTCAAATGATTTTGTTAAAGGTAAAGTTGACACCACTTTATTTACAAAGCATATAGATAGTGATTTCCTATTTGTTCAAATTTATGTTGATGATATTATTTTTGGATCCACTAATAAAAATCTTTATAAAAAATTTGAATCATGCATGAAAAATGAGTTTGAGATGTCTATGATAGGAGAACTAAACTACTTTCTTGGACTCCAAATCAAGCAAAGGAGTGATGAGATTTTCATTAATCAAGCCAAGTACCACAAGATAATTCATCAAGAGATTTGAGCTTGAAGATGCAAAGCTAAGTAAGACTCCCATGGCCACTACTACAAAGCTTGACAAGGATGAACAAGGTATAAATGTAGACATTAAACTTTATAGAAGTATGATTTGTAGTTTACTTTATTTGACGGCTAGTAGGCCGGACATTATGTTTAGTGTGCGTTTATGTGCTAGATTTCAATCTTGTCCTAAAGAATCTCACTTAATTGCAGTAAACGCATTATTAGATATCTTATGGACACTATTGGAATGAGCTTGTGGTATCCAAAAATCGGACAATTTCCCATGATGAGTTATTCGGATGCTGACTATGTCGGTTGTAGAGTGGATAGGAAGAGCACTAGTGGTACTTATCAATTTCTAGGAAATTGTCTTGTTTCGTGGTCTTTCAAGAAATAAAATTCCGCAGCCCTATCAACAGCCGAGGCGGAGTATGTTGCGGTCGGGCTTGTTGTGCACAAATTCTTTGGATGAAACATACTCTCCTTGACTATGATCTGCATTATGATCATATTAAAATATTTTGTGATAATACTAGCACCATTCATATGACCAAAAATGCAAATCAACATAGTAAGACTAAGCACATAGATATTCGATATCACTTTCTTAGAGATCACTATGAGAAAGACGATATTGAAATTGATTATGTTTTCACCGATTTTCAATTTACGGACATTTTTTAAACTACTAGATTATAAAAGATTTTCATTCATTTGTAGTGAGTTAAATGTTTGTATTATGGATTCATAAGTTTTGAAAATGTTTTCAATTTTTTTTACATGTATTATTCAAATTAATATCTCTTTTATGTTGATGTCTTTACCCTTTTTGATGCATGACAAAAGGGGGAGAGATATTTGAGTTATTAAGTTGTTTTGGTATTTTATATCCATTATATTTACCATGCTTATATATTATTTTTGGAGGAAGGAGGATGGAAAGGATGGTGGCTATATATGCACATTATTCTATATTGGTGTCATCTTTATATATGTTTATATGTGTGACTTGCTTATATTATCAAATCCATTTAAAGTCATAATGTTTTCTTGTACTTGATAGATAGCATAACTTGAGGGGGAGCTTTTTCAAGCTCTTTCCTATCTTTTATTATAAATAACTCACATGTTTTGTCATCATCAAAAAGGGGGAGATTATTGGCCCAAGGTTACAATCACCCAGTTTTATGATTTTGATGATAACAAAACATATGTGGTTATTTAGTACAAATCAAGTTCAAGTATTAAGTAAGATTTTAAGGATTCAAGGAGTTTTCTTCCTATAAGGAAGGTATTGAAGACTCAACAAGATTCAAATATGGGATTAAAACTCAAAGCACTCAAACTTTGCTATAGGAGAAGTCCGGTTGAAATCTTATAGTCACCTAGAGCCTTATAAGATATTAGTTTATTAAAGTGTAGAATATAGTTATGATGCTCAAGAAGTTACACACATAAAATATACGATTTTGAAAAATATAAGTTTTGATAGTATTGGTATTTTACATGTTTGGTTTTGATACATGTCTCTTAAT
This sequence comes from Agave tequilana, assembly GCA_038442645.1. Taxonomy (NCBI): domain Eukaryota; kingdom Viridiplantae; phylum Streptophyta; class Magnoliopsida; order Asparagales; family Asparagaceae; genus Agave; species Agave tequilana. The sequence goes on along the minus strand of JAVJIF010003164.1, from coordinate 77,426 downwards.
TTTTTCTAAAATTTTATAACAAGTTTAGAACATGTATTTCATCACCTATACATTGCTATATTACCCATAAACCAATACAAATATTTTAAAAAAATGTTTGAACCTCAAAATATATCAAGAAAAATGTTTCAGGCCAGAACGGTCGACCGGTGCCAATTTCAGGCCAATACAGTCGACTGCCTGGTCGACCGGGTCTTTGGCCTTGGGGTGTGCACGTTTGTGCATGTTGTCGGTCGACCGACCAGTCAACCGACTGAGATACCCTAACTCTCGGTTAGTCCTAACTCTCTGTCAACCGGGTCAGTCGACCGACGTTTTGTTTTTTCTTTTGAACGGGCGACGGTCGACCGGCCGGTCGACCGACACCAACTGCTCTTTTATGGATGATTGTCGATCGATCGGTCGGTTGACCGACAACCTACCAGATGGCTATTGAAATCACCTAGAGGGGGGTGAATAGGTGATAGTGCTAATCTAAAAACTAAATGCGGAATTACAAAACTAATTGCAACTACACTTAGTGCAACTAACGAGTGTAGCCGAATTCCCCGTGAAGGGCTCTGGACTAACTCCTCTTGATTCCTCTGAATAAGAGTTGAGGCGCTATATGAAGCTCTCGTGGTTAAGCACAAGTGAGGCACACAAGCAAACACAACCAAGCATATAGGAATAAGCAATATGAATCAATGCAAGGCACAACACAAGCATATAAGATATGACAATATGAATAATGCAATACACAAATAAAAGAGAGAGTTGAGAGCCAATCGATTAAACGCAAACAAGAAGATGTGTTTCGAGTTCGAGCACCGAGCTCTACGTCCCCGCCTTCACCGAGAAGGATTTCCAATCCACTAGGAGTACCGAACTCCACTCTTAACCAATACAACCTCCACCGAGGCAATACAAATGGTCTACCGAAGACGGAGTACCGAACTCCACCAAATCCACCTCTACCGAAGAGGGATACAAGCACAATTCAACTCCACCTCACCAAGAGGGAGTAAACCACAACCTCAACCTCTACCAAAGAGGGAGCAACCACAAAGAAAGGTTTACAACAAGGTGGTATATCTCAACCATAACCAATTCCTTTTCCCACAAATAAATGATCCTATAGAATAGGATAGAGTGATATAGCTCAAGTGGAAAACAAGTGTTTGGAAATCAAAAACTCAAAGAAAACTATTGGGAAAATAACTAGAATAAGAATACAATGAAGATCAAAAACCCAATCCCAAAGCTTTTCTTTTTCTTGAATTTTCAAAACCCTTTTTGAAACAAATAGAGATGATCTCTTTAAGCACCAAAACCTTTTGAAAACTTGCTGAAATAAACACTAGAGAGTAGAAATTTTTGGCTCTAAAAATCTTAGAGAAAAACCCATACAAATGGGGTATTTAAAGCCCCATTGGAAAACTAGCTGTTGGAGCTGAACTGGCAGCTCTGGCGGCTGGAGGTCGACCGGCCGGTCGACCGCCAACGGTCATATTTTTGACCGTTGGAAGAAGCCGGTCGACCGCCCGGTCGACCGCCCAAGACCAGAGAGCAAAGCTCTCTGGCCGGTTGATCGCTTGGTCGACCGTGCCTTGAACCTGGCCAACGTGCACAAGTTGAACCTGGCCAACGTGCACAAGCTTGTGCACGTCGGTCGACCGACCGGTCGACCGACTCTGGGTCCGATCGACCGGGCCGGTCGACCGCCAGAGCCTGGTAGGCTGGGTTCTGGGTCAGAAAACTGAGTTAAAAATAAATCTAATAAATCTCATAAAACTGAAAAACACCTAGAGGGGGGTGAATAGGTGTAATTGCTAATCTAACAATCGTTTTAAAACTAAGATAGATGAATGATGCAACGATCTCTCAAAACAAGACTAAGAGCCGAATACCCCGTGAAGGGTTCTGAACTCCTTCCTCCTGATTCCCCTTGAATGGGTTAGAGGTGCGCAATGCAACCTTGTTGTATGAGAATTGATCGAACAAGAATGAATAATATGCAATGATGAAATGCACACAATATATCACAAGGAATGAAAACAAGATCTCAAGCAAGTAATTTGAAAGCAATAGAGTGCAAGAGAAATTTAAAGCAAAAGGACACAAAGCAATCGCAAACACAAGATGTTTGTTTCGAGGTTCGAGCCACCGCTCTACTCCCCGCCTTCACCTCTGTGAAGGGTTTCCACTATCCACCGAGGACGCTTACAACGGTCTACCAAAGACCCGAGCACCGAGCTCCACCACTTACAATAACCTCTACCGAAGAGGTGTCTCCACAAGAACAAGATGAACACAAGTAACCAAAGTGATCACAACAAGATCACTAAACTTCTTACAAACTCTCACTCTTTTACAACTTCCTTATAGATTGAGTAGGAAATTTTGGCTCTAAGAAGTGTAGTGAGAAAACTCAGTTGTAGAATGATTTTTGCTAGAGAACACAACTGAAAACAAGCTCAAGAAAGAATGAGAAAATGGAGAGCTTAAAAGCTTTTCTTCTCTTTTGAAAACTATGAAAACTTAGGGATTTTTCTTAGTGAGAAATGCAAGAGACCTATCTCCTCTATTTATAGGGAGAGGAAAGGGTTAAAAACAATTTATTTTAAGCTTATTTGATCTGAAAAAGATCTCCAACAACTCAGAAAAAGTCTGCCAAAACAGATTACAAAGACAGATTTCAGAAATACACAAAAGAGGAAAGAGCCGTTGGGGCTCTGCAGGCTTGGCAGTCGACCCGTCCGGTCGGCCGTCCGCCCTGCTGGCAGTAGCCGTTGGGCTCGGGTCGACCGCTCGGGTCGACCGTCCTCAAAACAGAAACAAGGTTTCCTGAAGGCGGTCGACCGGGCAGTCGACCCAGAAAACCCGAGAGCAAATTGCAGACAGTCGGTCGACCCGGGCGGTCGGCCGACAGACATGCACAAGCGTGCATGTCCTGTGCAGGTGCCGGTCGACCGTGCCGGTCGGCCGGTCTAGCCTGAAACAGAAAATCAGAAGGAATTTTGAACTTGGAAATTTTTGAAGATAATTTTGAAGTAAAGATAACTAAGTATCATGCTGAAAGAGTATACATGATTTTTAAACATGATATATATACCTTTGTAAAACTTAGAGTCATGTATATTTGTTGAAGCATGAAACTTAGAAACACAAAGTTTTAAACATGAAAACTTGTATACAAAAATGTGTGTGTGTATCCTAGAGCAAATTTTTCAAACTCAAACTTTAACAAACTATTTCTTACATTGGTTCTAAGGACTACAAGTTCTTCAAGTGGGCTTCTCCATATGATCTTGAAAACTTGATTCTTGAGCCCGAATTGAGGTGACTTGAGTCAAAACACCTTCCTTTAGGGAAAAAACCTTCTAGTTTCATTAGAACCCTGAAACACACTAAAACAACAAACATGATTAGTACAAATAACTATATATGTTTTGTAATCATCAAAACACACTAAACATGGGTGATTGTAACCTTGGGCCAACAATCTCCCCCTTTTTGATGATGACAAAACATATAAGTTATTTAAACAAAAAATGGAAGAAGAGCTTTGGAAAGCTCCCCCTCAAATAATGCTATGTATAAAGAATGACAATGAGAAGCAAGATACATAAAGCATTGAAAACACAATAGTTTTGAAAAACTTAAATAAACAATAAGCAACAAACTTATTCTTTTTTTTAAAAACTTAACTTATTCTTTTTAAATAACACACTTATTCTTTTTCTCCCCCTTTTTGTCATACATCAAAAAGGGTTAAACAAAACAAACAAAACAAAAGAAATTTATCTTTAAGAATCCATAATTCAAACATTCAACTCACCACAAATAAAAGAGAATCTAGCATAATCTAATGGTTTAGTAAAAATATCGGCAAGTTGAAAATCGGTAGAAACATAATCAATATCAATATCACCTTTCTCATAATGATCTCTAAGAAAGTGATATCTAATGTCAATGTGCTTAGTTTTACTATGTTGATTTGCATTCTTTGTCATATGAATTGTACTAGTATTATCACAAATATTTTAATATGATCAAAATGCAAATCATAGTCAAGGAGAGTATGTTTCATCCAAAGAACTTGTGCACAACAAGCTCCGGCTGCAACATACTCCGCCTCGGCGGTTGAAAGGGCTACTGAATTTTGCTTTTTGGAAGACCAAGATACAAGACAATTACCAAGGAATTGACATGTTCCACTTGTGCTCTTCCTATCTACCCTACAACCCGCATAGTCGGCATCCGAAAAACTCTTCATTTCAAAAAGTCCGGTTCTCGGATACCACAAACCCATTTCAATTGTGCCCTTAAGGTATCTAATAATGCGTTTTACCGCTACTAAATGAGACTCCTTAGGACATGATTGAAAACGAGCACAAAGACATACACAAAACATAATATCCAGCCTACTAGCCGTCAAATACAATAAACTACCAATCATGCTACGATAAAGCTTAATGTCTACACTTTTACCTTGTTCATCCTTGTCAAGCTTTGTGGTTGTTGCCATGAGAGTTTTGCTCACTTTAGCTTCTTCAAGCCCGAACCTCTTGATTAGTTCCTTTGTGTACTTGGCTTGATTGATGAAGATCCCATCCTTCTTTTACTTGATTTGGAGACCAAGGAAATAGTTGAGCTCACCCATCATAGACATTTCAAATTCTTCCTTCATGCATGATTCAAAAGCTTGGCAAAGAGATTCATTAGTAGAACCAAAAATAATATCATCCACATAAATTTGCACAATAAGATATCATCTTCAACATGTTTTGTAAACAAAGTAGTATCTATTTTACCTTTCTTAAAACCATTTGAAATTAGAAATGAAGAAAGCCTTTCATACCAAGCCCTAGGGGCTTGTTTCAAACCATAAAGAGCCTTATCAAGTTTGAAAACAAAATCCGGATGTGTAGGATCAACAAACCCGGGGGGTTGTTCAACATGCACCTCCTCTTCAATAAAACCATTCAAGAAAGCACTTTTAACATCCATTTGAAACAACTTAAAATCTTTATATGATACAAATGCAAGTGTCATCCGTATGGCTTCAAGCCGTGCTACGGATGCAAAGGTTTCATCAAAATCAACACCTTCGATTTGAGTGTAACCTTGGGCAACTAATCTAGCCTTATTCCTAACAACGTTACCCGACTCATCCAACTTGTTCTTAAAGATCCACTTAGTACCAATTGTTGGTCTATCGTGGGGCCTAGGAACAAGGTGCCAAACTTGGTTGCGCTCAAATTGATTGAGCTCCTCTTGCATGGCTAGCAACCAATATGAGTCAGTCTCGGCTTCGCGAATGTTCTTGAGTTCAAAATGTGAAATGAAAGCATAGTGTCCACAAACATTATGAAGATGAGAACGAGTAGTTACCCCTTGAGATACTTCACCTATAACAAGGTCCTTGGGATGATGTGGATTGTATCTCCAATCCTTTGGAAGTTGTTGAGTAGGCTCTACATCATCTCCTTGAATTTCATTTCCTTGAGCCTCATTTTCTTTAGCTTCATTTCCTTCATCATCCTTTGGCATGCTTGCAATTGTAGGTGAATCCTTCAAAGTGATTTTCTCCATGTCTTCATGCAAAGAATCTATTTCTACAACATTCTTAACAAACACATTAGATTCCTCAAATTTTACATGTATAGATTCTTCAATAGTCAAAGATGACTTGTTGAAGACTCTATACGCTTTACTAGTATTTGAGTATCCCACAAAAATTGCTTCATAGGATCTAGCATCAAATTTACCTAAGTTATCTTTTGTATTTAAAACAAAACATTTGCATCCAAAAACCTTGAAATATGAGACATTTGGCTTTCTAGAAAAATAAATCTCAAAAGATGTTTTTGAAGTATTTTTGCATAAGAAAACTCTATTTGATATGTAGCATGATGTATTAACGGCCTCGGCCCATAGATAATGAGGGAGACCATATTCACTAATCATTGTCCTAGCCATCTCTTGTAATGTCCGATTTTTTCGCTCAACTACTCCATTTTGTTGTGGAGTTCTAGGACAAGATAGTTCATGCTTAATTCCATGTTCTTCACAAAAAGTGATAAATGGTAGGTTAATGAATTCACCACCTCTATCACTTCTTATTCTTAAAATTGAAGAATCTTTTTCCTTTTCAACTCTTTTCTTAAAGGCTTGAAAATGTGAAAAGGCTTGATTTTGTGTTCCAAAAGGAAAACTCAAGTAAAACATGAAAAGTCATCAACCAAAACAAATGCAAAACGATTCCCACTTAGACTTTTGGTTTGAGTAGGACCAAAAAAATCCATATGGATCAACTCCAAGGGACGTGATGTCATGACATCCTTGATTGACTTGAAAGAAGACTTGGTTTGTTTCCCAAATTGACATGCGTCACAAACCCGGTCCTTTTTAAAATTCAAACAAGGAATACCTTTCACCATTCCTTTGTGTTTAACCTAGATATATGGTCAAAAGAAATGTGGCCTAATCTTCTATGCCACAACCAAGAGTCATCATCGAGGGCTTTTAAACAAGTAATATTACAAGACATATTTGACATATCAATCATATAAACATTGTTTTCACGAAAACCGAAAAATACACAAGTATTAGATATTCTATCAATAACTTTACAAACTACATTATCAAAAACAACATCAAAACCTTTGTCACAAAGTTGACTAACACTTAAGAGATTATGCTTGAGGCCATCAACTAAAACTACATTTTCAATTAAAGGAGATGTACCAAGTTTGACATTATCGATACCGATGATTTTACCCTTGCGTCATCTCCAAAGGTGACGGTGCCACCTTCATGGTATCTTGATAGGGTTGCAAAGTTGTTGATATCCCAAGTCATGTGCCTTGAGCAACCACTATCAAGATACCACAACCCTCTACGTCTTTGAGCCTTGGAAGGTACCTACATCATTTAGCAAAATTGTTAACTTTGGTCCCAAATTCTCTTGGGTCCTTGAAAGTTAGTATTTCGAATCCAAACATTATGACGAGATGCATTTAGTCTATCATAACAAAACTTAACTAAGTGACCTTTACGGCCACAATATGAACATGAAAACACTTTACCATACATGAATGCATGATGTGTGTGTGAAGTGTGAGCATGTTTGTGGGGTTTGGCATGATGTAGAGGTTGTGAGGTATGAACATGAGCATGAACATGAGATTGTTTCTTAGGGGCTTGTTTCTTAGGAAACATAGCCTCAAGTCTATTTTTATCAAATTCACATTTTTTCAAAACTACTCCTAAAGAATTAATTTTCTCTTTAAGCATGGTGATCTCATTATCATTAACTTGTGGAAACTTGCCTTTACAAGAAATTTTATAATTGTCAAAATCTTTTTGGGTTGAAACAAGAGTGGAAAGTAATTCATCTTTTTCTTTGAAAAGAGTAAAAACTTGATGATTAAGAGACTCATTTTCCTTTTTCATTTTTAAATACTTTTTCTTTAGAAAATCATAGTTATGTGATAATTCTACAAATGCTTCTCCTATTTCATCCATGGAAAGATTATCATCAAAAGAAGTGGAGGGGGTTACCTTGCTTGTGCTTTCATTAGCCATGAAGCACATGTTGGCGGTGTCAATTTCTTCCTCAGATTCGCTCTCGGAATCCCATGTAGCCTTCAACGCTTTCTTCTTGTGAGGCTTCTTTGAGGTGGAGGGCTTCACTTTATCCGGGCACTCCGCAACAATGTGACCCGGTCTTTGGCAATTGAAGCAAATTATCTTTCTTTCTTCTTTGCCTCCTTGCCATCTCCTTCTACCTTGGAACTTAGCCTTGTTATACATCCTCCGAACATTCTTGACAAGAAGTTAGAGCTCTTCGTCATCTTCTTCTTCATCATCGTCGGAGTACGATGATTGACTTTTGAAGGCTATGGCTTTCTTCTTGGAGGGAGCCATTTCTTCCCTTGCTTTTCTCTCCATCTCATGGGTTTTGAGGTTCCCAATGAGACTTATAAGCTCCATCTCCTCCTTGTCATTAAGTTCCTTCAAGGTAGTTGCTTTTACTTCCCATGAAAGAGGAAGAGCCTGGATGATCTTCCTTACTCTTTGGTCGTTGTCAATACCATCACCTAGAGAAGAAAGTCCATTAGTAATCTTGGTAAATCTAGTAACCATATCATCTATGGTTTCATTTTCATCCATAGAAAAATTCTCATATTGGGACGGAAGAAGGTCTATCTTAGCCCTCTTCACTTGTGAGGTCCCTCATGTGTAACAATCAAATGTGACCAAATTTCAAATGCGGATTTACAATGTATTACTCTAGCAATATCATCATCATTAAGTGCTTGGAGTAATGCATAGTGTGCCCTAGAGTTAGCATCAAATTCTTTGGTCTCAATTTCGGACCAAGTGGACTCATCACCAGTGGGAGCACTAAAAGGTTTGGTTACGGCCTTTGCAACTCGACTTCCTAGAGATTGCAAGAAAACTGTCATCTTAACCTTCCATATGGGAAAGTTAAGTCCAACAAACTTTGGGGGGGTCTTAATACTATCGGCCATGTTTACTAAGTGAAAGAGTATGAAATGAATGTGGTGATTAGCAAATAAAGGATCTCTCTAAGGTTGTTAAGCCAAGAGCCTAGAGACCTATGCTCTGATACCAATTGAAAAACACCTAGAGGGGGGTGAATAGGTGTAATTGCTAATCTAACAATCTTTTTAAAACTAAGATAGATGAATGATGCAACGATCTCTCAAAACAAGACTAAGAGCCGAATACCCCGTGAAGGGTTCTGAACTCCTTCCTCCTGATTCCCTTGAATGGGTTAGAGGTGCGCAATGCAACCTTCTTGTATGAGAATGATCGAACAAGAATGAATAATATGCAATGATGAAATGCACACAATATATCACAAGGAATGAAAACAAGATCTCAAGCAAGTAATTTGAAAGCAATAGAGTGCAAGAGAAATTTAAAGCAAAAAGGACACAAAGCAATCGCAAACACAAGATGTTTGTTTCGAGGTTCGAGCCACCGCTCTACTCCCCGCCTTCACCTCCGTGAAGGGTTTTCACTATCCACCGAGGACGCTTAAACGGTCTACCAAAGACCCGAGCACCGAGCTTCACCACTTACAATAACCTCTACCGAAGAGGTGTCTCCACAAGAACAAGATGAACACAAGTAACCAAAGTGATGACAACAAGATCACTAAACTTCTTACAAACTCTCACTCTTTTACAACTTCCTTATAGATTGAGTAGGGAATTTTGGCTCTAAGAAGTGTAGTGAGAAAACTCAGTTGTAGAATGATTTTTGCTAGAGAACACAACTGAAAACAAGCTCAAGAAAGAATGAGAAAATGGAGAGCTTAAAAGCTTTTCTTCTCTTTTGAAAACTATGAAAACTTAGGGATTTTTCTTAGTGAGAAATGCAAGAGACCTATCTCCTCTATTTATAGGGAGAGGAAAGGGTTAAAAACAATTTATTTTAAGCTTATTTGATCTGAAAAAGATCTCCAACAACTCAGAAAAAGTCTGCCAAAACAGATTACAAAGACAGATTTTAGAAATACACAAAAGAGGAAAGAGCCGTTGGGGCTCTGCAGGCTTGGCGGTCGACCCGTCCGGTCGGCCGTCCGCCCTGCTGGCAGTAGCCATTGGGCTCGGGTCGACCGCTCGGGTCGACCGTCCTCAAAACAGAAACAAGGTTTCCTGAAGGCGGTCGACCGGGCGGTCGACCCAGAAAACCCGAGAGCAAACTGCAGACAGTCGGTCGACCCGGGCGGTCGGCCGACAGACATGCACAAGCGTTCATGTCCTGTGCAGGTGCCGGTCGACCGGTCTAGCCTGAAACAGAAAATCAGAAGGAATTTTGAACTTGGAAATTTTTGAAGATAATTTTTGAAGTAAAGATAACTAAGTATCATGCTAGAAAGAGTATACATGATTTTAAAACATGATATATATACCTTTGTAAAACTTAGAGTCATGTATATTTGTTGAAGCATGAAACTTAGAAACACAAAGTTTTAAACATGAAAACTTGTATACAAAAATGTGTGTGTGTATCCTAGAGCCAATTTTTCAAACTCAAACTTTAACGAACTATTTCTTACATTGGTTCTAAGGACTACAAGTTCTTCAAGTTGGCTTCTCCATATGATCTTGAAACTTAATTCTTGAGCCCGAATTGAGGTGACTTGAGTCAAAACACCTTCCTTTAGGGAAGAAACCTTCTAGTTTCATTAGAACCCTGAAACACACAAAAACAACAAACATGATTAGTACAAATAACTATATATGTTTTGTAATCATCAAAACACACTAAACATGGGTGATTGTAACCTTGGGCCAACAAAAACTTCTAAAAATCTACAAAAATAGTTTCTAACTTTATATATGATATATAAACATGTGATAGAAATTTCAACACAAATATCAAACATTTTAAACCATTTTGGTGTTATGGAAAAAATTACCGAAAACCAAAAACTGTATTTTTTCAAACATGGATTTTTCAATAGGAAATCTGACTTTTCCAAAACTCATCCAAATACAAAAACATGATATTTAAATAATTTGAAGCATGATGCATATGGATGGAAATCCGATATACATGAAACATATACATATCATAGTTTTTGTCTTTATTTCCAAAAATATGTTTTGTTCAAAACACAAAACACAAAACCTCATGAATAGGCATCTCAACATAAGTTTGTCTAGGAAATTAAGCTTACATGTATATAAAATATATCTAATATACACTTAAACAAAGTAAACTTGTAATTATACTATCTATTCATGAAAACCAATATCGGTTAAACAAAAACCGAAAAACCAATATCCGAAACATGAAACGTGTGTGTATTGTGAACTTGAGCATATCAACTATCTTATCTTTACATATGGATCTAAAACAAAAACTAAAATAGGATACCTAAGTCTTCTTGTAGAGCGCCGTCTCCAAGCCAACTCGATCCAAAACTTCGTGATCCACCGAGCTAGACTCCAACAAGTGCTATGTATGATCTTTATGCTCGGGCTCTTGAATCACCATGTGAAAGGCTTCAAAACTCCTTTGTTGAAGCTAATCACCAACTAACATCTTGGTTAATGATCTGAAACTAAACATCACAAGATTATTAGTAAACATAACTACATGAGTTAATCATCATCAAAATTAGAGTGGAAGGCCTCTGGGCCAACAATCTCCCCCTTTTTGATATTGACAAAACTCATGGAGTTATATATGCATGGATTAAAGTTAAGCTTCAAAGAAGCTCCCCATTAACTCATGCATAGCAATAAACAATAAAATATACAAGGAATATTAAACATGATAATGCATAGACATGCATAAAATAAGCTTTTGAAGCCAAATACAAAAACATGCTCTTGATACCAATTAAAACAACAAACTAGTAAAAACTATGTTTCTAGATAAACAAAACATGCATATAAAACATGCATATAAACTCAAATAATTCTCCCCCTTTTTGTCAATCATCAACAAACGGGTCAAAATCAAAAAAAAGGTTCTCCCCCTTTTGTCCAAAAAAATGATATCAATAAGGGGTGCAATCAATAATGATACCAATTAAAAATGTGTCAATGTAGTACATATTGATACCAATTGAAAGTGAACATATACCAATTGAAAGTAAATAAAGCATTGATACCAAATGTGAGAAAACAAATAAAATCTTGATATCAATTGAAAGTATTCAAATAAACATCTTGATACCAATTGTGAATATTTGTCATTTAGAACATATGATACCAAAATAAAATCAATTATTCATTTTTCAATCATTTTTCATCATAAAGTATGGGAGTAGAAATCAACGGTAAACAAAATACCAATCGAAAGATAAAAATACTAATTTTCTCCCCCTTTATGAAATACCAACTAAAAAGATGCATAAGCTTGTGTTTAAAATATCAATTGAAAACTAATCAATTGAAACATGATGGTCATTAAAAATTAAAGCTTTAGCATAAACATATATATGTTTGAAAAATTAGATATCAATCGAAATTGATACAATTTGAAGTGAAAGCATACATACATAAAAATATATATGAGTATACAAGAAATGTCAATATTGATACCAATTGAAAGAATCCAATGATACCAATTGAAACAACAATAATATCAAATGTATATCTCATATTACCTACCACCCATTTCATGCTCATGTTTAAATAGATTTTCAATATAAAACATACAAGGCATGGTCGCCCATCCAACCGCCCGTGGAAGGTAGGGGTTTCCAAAAATAGGTTTGAAAAATAGTGTAAGTTTGAAAACATCTACCATATCGAAGAATCCCCCAACTAGTTAAATGGAAAAACTTGTAAACTAGTACGAAATCCTTCATGTAAGGAATAAAACAAAAATATTTTTCAAGAAACATGAAATTCACACGATAGCCAACACTCTAAGTCAATGAAGCATAAATATGACTCATGAAAATAAAATATGAGTAAACTATAAATATGAGTGTACAAAGAAGATGTGAAGATCATAATCATTAAAGATAGACAATAAGCTCAATTTATATTCCTTTAAACATTGAAAACATGAAAAACTAAATTTTCATTAGGCATATGTATGTTTTGACAACACAGGAAGTATACATACATATCCTTAAATACAATTTGAGTCCATAATAAAGATTTGCATGAAAAGCAAATGGCTCAAGGGGTATACATGTATATCTTAAAGTTTGGCAAAATAAACATATACATGAAACGAAAACACATGATCATAAAACATATCCAAAATGGGGAATACAAGTTAAAATGCATGAATCATCAAAACTAGACTATACTAGCACATCTAATGGGTACAAATGAGCGTTTAAGCACAAACATATAAGGATCAATTTGTGGCCCACTATATGTATAAGTATATGTCCTAGTTTTAATGAAAACTAACATTTAAACATGTAATCAAATCATGAAGCATAAAAATAAGACATAAGTCAACAAGATAAACATAGATACAATCATTATGTAAATCCACATGCTATTAGAGTTATGATATACATAATAGCTAAACTTATATGAGAACACAAAGAATGATCCATATAAACATGGGTGATCTCAAAAGCTATACATGCATGTCAATGGTCTAATAATCATGGCATCAAAATATGAAGCATCAAAACAAAAATCATAAACATCCATATGATCATTATGTATATGCATATGCATTAGATCTAGGACATACATATTTGTTTAAAACAAAGTGAGAACACAATGATATAAGTCCATATTAAACATGGGTGTCTCAAATAACTAACATGTATATCACTAATCTAACTAACATGGCATAATCATAATAATCAATAAACATCAAAACATGCTATAAACAATGAACATGAAAAGCATGCAAATATAAACGGGAGTTAGAGATTGATACCAAAATCGATGAAGGCAACTCTCTAGTTCTCCAAATCAAGGTGGTCTTCCTACCAATTTTCCTTGAAAGTGATGCATCCAAAAAATCCTCATGAAGCACGGAACGCATCCATCTCAAGGTACCGCCACTCTCACGTCATGTGAGAGCCCACACCTACATCAAATACAATAGGGGTGGTCTTTGGTACCCATTTCCTTTTGGGTCCATAGGGGTTAGAACCTTTCCTAACCCAAACAAAATTAGTTGCTAAATTAACATCATGTATACGATCATAACAAAATTTAGCAAGGTGGCCCTTTCGTCCACAATGTGTACATGTGTACACATGTGCATACATAGTGTGAAAGTTGTGACCATGAGTAGCATGTGTATGCCGTGTATGGTGTGCATGCATAATAGGAACTTGTTTCTTTTGAAACAAAGATTCCAACCGTGTATGACTCACAACACAATGGCTCAAAGTGGAGCCCAAACAATCAACACTTTTCTTCAAAATATTTATATCATTTTCAATACTTGAAGATAAAGTGGAGCATGCAATAGATGTGCTAGGTGAGGCTACACTAGCATGGCAAACATGTGAATCTATATCATTTTGCAAAGATTTATTTTTGTTTAAAACTAATTCTAATTCTTTTGAAATAAACTCAATTTCATTTTTCAAAGAATGATTGTCCTTTAAAATAAAAATCTAATTTTGAAGATAAGACCTCATTATTTTTCACAACATCATCACAATCAATTTTACTTTTCAAAAATTCATTTTCCTTTATGGCAAGGTCTAGTTGAGATTTAAGTGAGTCATGTTCACGACAAATCTCTTCCTTCTCTTGCAAAATTAAATCAAATCTTGAACACAAATCCTCATATTCTTATTTTAGTTCAAAAGTCTTCTTTTTCAAAAGATCATGTTTTTACAAAAAAATTTCAAACTTTGTAGCAAGTTCTATATTTAAGGTTTGAACTTCTAAACAGCCATAGCAATAGGAACTAGTACTAGCATCTAGTTGAGATTCCGATTGTATCTCAAGGAGTCATTCCCTTGGACCATGAGGCAACGCTCGTCGGACTTGTCTCTCCTAGATCTCCTCATCTTATCGATGATCTTTGGTAGCTCGGGAGAATTAAAATGCTCCATACTGCAAAAGCCAAATCATAGTGAGCAAACACATGTAATAAATCTTTATCAAGAGATGCTCTAAGTGCTTTAAGGGCTAATGCATTGGCCTTTTTATGTTTGCTATCATTGGGGTAAGATTCCTTGGTAATGGCTTGATAAACTTTATGTCCTAGGGCTTTCAAATGATAACTCATCTTGGCCTTCCAAATATCAAGTCTAGAAATATCAAACATAGGAGGGCTATCCATGAGTGCAAACTATATGTGTGCAAATGCAAATGAAGATTAGCAAACTAAGATCTCACTCCTAGGTGGTTAAACCTAAATATCAGGAGCGTAGGCTCTGATACCAATTAAAATCACCTAGAGGGGGGGTGAATAGGTGATAGTGCTAATCTAAAAACTAAATGCGGAATTACAAAACTAATTGCAACTACACTTAGTGCAACTTACGAGTGTAGCCGAATTCCCCGTGAAGGGCTCTGGACTAACTCCTCTTGATTCCTCTGAATAAGAGTTGAGGCTCTATATGAAGCTCTCGTGGTTAAGCACAAGTGAGGCACACAAGCAAACACAACCAAGCATATAGGAATAAGCAATATGAATCAATGCAAGGCACAACACAAGCATATAAGATATGACAATATGAATAATGCAATACACAAATAAAAGAGAGAGTTGAGAGCCAATCGATCAAACGCAAACAAGAAGATGTGTTTCGAGGTTCGAGCACTGAGCTCTACGTCCTCGCCTTCACCGAGAAGGATTTCCAATCCACTAGGAGTACCGAACTCCACTCTTAACCAATACAACCTCCACCGAGGCAATACAAATGGTCTACCGAAGACCGGAGTACCGAACTCCACCAAATCCACCTCTACCGAAGAGGGATACAAGCACAATTCAACTCCACCTCACCAAGAGGGAGTAAACCACAACCTCAACCTCTACCAAAGAGGGAGCAACCACAAAGAAAGGTTTACAACAAGGTGGTATATCTCAACCACAAACCAATTCCTTTTCCCACAAGTAAATGATCCTATAGAATAGGATAGAGTGATATAGCTCAATGGAAAACAAGTGTTTGAAAATCAAAAACTCAAAGAAAACTATTGGGAAAATAACTAGAATAAGAATACAATGAAGATCAAAAACCCAATCCCAAAGCTTTTCTTTTTCTTGAATTTTCAAAACCCTTTTTAAAACAAATAGAGATGATCTCTTTAAGCATCAAAAACCTTTTGAAAACTTGTTGAAATAAACACTAGAGAGTAGAAATTTTTTGCTCTAAAAATCTTGGAGAAAAACCCATACAAATGGGGTATTTAAAGCCCCATTGGAAAACTAGCCGTTGGAGCTGAACTGGCAGCTCTGGCAGCTGGCGGTCGACCGGCCGGTCGACCGCCAACGGTCATATTTTTGACCGTTGGAAGAAGCCGGTCGACCGCCCGGTCGACCGCCCAAGACCAGAGAGCAAAGCTCTCTGGCCGGTTGACCGCTTGGTCGACCGTGCCTTGAACCTGGCCAACGTGCACAAGTTGAACCTGGCCAACGTGCACAAGCTTCTGCACGTCAGTCGACCGACCGGTCGACCGACTCTGGGTCCGGTCGACCGGGCCGGTCGACCACCAGAGCCTGGTAGGCTGGGTTCTGGGTCAGAAAACTGAGTTAAAAATAAATCTAATAAATCTCATAAAAACTTCTAAAAATCCAAAAATAGTTTCTAACTTTATATGTGATATATAAACATGTGATAAAAATTTTAACACAAATATCAAACATTTTAAACCATTTTGGTGTTATGGAAAAAATTACCGAAAGCCAAAAACTGTATTTTTCCAAACTTGGATTTTTCAATAGGAAATCTGACTTTTTTAAAACTCATCCAAATACAAAAACATGATATTTAAATAATTTGAAGCATGATGCATATGGATGGAAATCCAATATACATGAAACATATACATATCATAGTTTTTGTCTTTATTTCCAAAAATATGTTTTGTTAAAAACACAAAACACCAAACCTCATGAATAGGCATCTCAACATAAGTTTGTCTAGGAAATTAAGCTTACATGTATATAAAATATATCTAATATACACTTAAACAAAGTAAACTTGTATTGATACTATCTATTCATGAAAACCAATATCGGTTAAACCAAAAATCGAAAAATCAATATCCAAAATATGAAATGTGTGTGTATTGTGAACTTGAGCATATCAACTATCTAATCTTTACATATGGATCTAAAACAAAAACTAAAATAGGATACCTAAGTCTTCTTTAGAGCGCCGTCTCCAAGCCGACTCGATCCAAAACTTCGTGATCCACCGAGCTAGACTCCAACGAGTGCTATGTATGATCTTTATGCTCGTGCTCTTGAATCACCATGTGAAAGGCTTCAAAACTCCTTTGTTGAAGCTAATCACCAACTAACATCTTGGTTAATGATCTGAAACTAAACATCACAAGATTATTAGTAAACATAACTACATGAGTTAATCATCATCAAAACTAGAGTAGAAGGCCTCTGGGCCAACAATCTCCCCCTTTTTGATGATGACAAAACTCATGGAGTTATATATGCATGGATTAAAGTTAAGCTTCAAAGAAGCTCCCCCTTAACTCATGCATAGCAATAAACAATAAAATATACAAGGAATATTAAACATGATAATGCATAGACATGCATAAAATAAGCTTTTGAAGCCAAATACAAAAACATGCTCTTGATACCAATTAAAACAACAAACTAGTAAAAACTATGTTTCTAGATAAACAAAACATGCATATAAAACATGCATATAAACTCAAATAATTCTCCCCCTTTTTGTCAATCATCAACAAAGGGGTCAAAATCAAAAAAAAGGTTCTCCGCCTTTTTGTCCAAAAAAATGATATCAATAAGGGGTGCAATCAATAATGATACCAATTAAAAATGTGTCAATGTAGTACATATTGATACCAATTGAAAGTGAACATATACCAATTGAAAGTAAATAAAGCATTGATACCAAATGTGAGAAAACAAATAAAATCTTGATATCAATTGAAAGTATTCAAATAAACATCTTGATACCAATTGTGAATATTTGTCATTTAGAACATATGATATCAAAATAAAATCAATTATTCATTTTTCAATCATTTTTCATCATAAAGTATGGGAGTAGAAATCAAAGATAAACAAAATACCAATCGAAAGATAAAAATACTAATTTTCTCCCCCTTTATTAAATACCAACTAAAAAGATGCATAAGCTTGTGTTTAAAATATCAATTGAAAACTAATCAATTGAAACATGATGGTCATTAAAAATTCAAGCTTTAGCATAAACATATATATGTATGAAAAATTAGACACCAATCGAAATTGATACAATTTGAAGTGAAAGCATACATACATAAAAATATATATGAGTATACAAGAAATGTCAATATTGATACCAATTGAAAGAATCCAATGATACTAATTGAAACAACAATAATATCAAATGTATATCTCATATTACCTACCACCCATTTCATGCTCATGTTTAAATAGATTTTCAATATAAAACATACAAGGCATGGTCGCCCATCCAACCGCCCATGGAAGGTAGGGGTTTTCAAAAATAGGTTTGAAAAATAGTGTTTGTTTGAAAACATCTACCATAACGAAGAATCCCCCAACTAATTAAATGAAAAAACTTGTAAACTAGTACGAAATCCTTCAAGTAAGGAATAAAACAAAAATATTTTTCATGAAACATGAAATTCACACGATAGCTAACACTCTAAGTCAATGAAGCATAAATATGACTCATGAAAACAAAACATGAGTAAACTATAAAGATGAGTATACAAACAAGATGTGAAGATCATAATCATGAAAGATAGACAATAAGCTCAATTTATATTCCTTTAAACATTGAAAACATGAAAAACTAAATTTTCATTAGGCATATGTATGTTTTGACAACACAGGAAGTATACATACATATCCTTAAATACAATTTGAGTCCATAATAAAGATTTGCATGAAAAGCAAATGGCTCAAGGGGTATACATGTATATCTTAAAGTTTGGCAAAATAAACATATACATGAAACGAAAACGCATGATCATAAAACATATCCAAAATGGGGAATACAAGTTAAAATGCATGAATCCTCAAAACTAGACTATACTAGCACATCTAATGGGTACAAATGAGCGTTTAAGCACAAACATATAAGGATTTATTTGTGGCCCACTATATGTACAAGTATATGTCCTAGTTTTAATGAAAACTAACATTTAAACATGTAATCAAATCATGAAGCATAAAAACAAGACATAAGTCAACAAGATAAACATAAATACAATCATTACGTAAATCCACATGCTATTAGAGTTATGATATACATAATAGCTAAACTTATGTGAGAACACAAAGAATGATCCATATGAACATGGGTGATCTCAAAAGCTATACATGCATGTCAATGGTCTAATAATCATGGCATCAAAATATGAAACATCAAAACAAAAATCATAAACATCCATATGATCATTATGTATATGCATATGCATTAGATTTAGGACATACATATTTGTTTAAAACAAAGTGAGAACACAATGATATAAGTCCATATTAAACATGGGTGTCTCAAATAACTAACATGTATATCACTAATCTAACTAACATGGCATAATCATAATAATCAATAAACATCAAAACATGCTATAAACAATGAACATGAAAAGCTTGCAAATATAAACGGGAGTTAGAGATTGATACCAAAACCGATGAAGGCAACTCTCTAGTTCTCTAAATCAAGGTGGTCTTCCTACCAATTTTCCCTTGAAAGTGATGCATCAAAATAATCCTCATGAAGCACGGAACACATCCATCTCAAGGTACCGCCACTCTCACGTCATGTGAGAGCCCACACCTACATCAAATACAATAGGGGTGGTCTTTGGTACCCATTTCCTTTTGGGTCCATAGGGGTTAGAACCTTTCCTAACCCAAATAAAATTAGTTGCTAAATTAACATCATGTATACGATCATAACAAAATTTAGCAAGGTGGCCCTTTCGTCCACAATGTGTACATGTGTACACATGTGCATACATAGTGTGAAAGTTGTGACGTGAGTAGCATGTGTATGCCGTGTATGGTGTGCATGCATAATAGGAACTTGTTTCTTTCGAAACAAAGATTCCAACCGTGTATGACTCACAACACAATGGCTCAAAGTGGAGCCCAAACAATCAACACTTTTCTTTAAAACATTTATATCATTTTCAATACTTGAAGATAAAGTGGAGCATGTAATAGATGTGCTAGGTGAGGCTACACTAGCATGGCAAACATGTGAATCTATATCATTTTGCAAAGATTTATTTTTGTTTAAAACTAATTCTAATTCTTTTGAAATAAACTCAATTTCATTTTTCAAAGAATGATTGTCCTTTAAAATAAAAATCTAGTTTTGAAGATAAGACCTCATTATTTTTCACAACATCATCACAATCAATTTTACTTTTCAAAAATTCATTTTCCTTTATGGCAAGGTCTAGTTGAGATTTAAGTGAGTCATGTTCACTACAAATCTCTTCCTTCTCTTGCAAAATTAAATCAAATCTTGAACACAAATCCTCATATTCTTATTTTAGTTCAAAAGTCTTCTCTTTCAAAAGATCATGTTTTTCCAAAAAAATTTCAAACTTTGTAGCAAGTTCTATATTTAAGGTTTGAACTTCTAAACAACCATAGCAATAGGAACTAGTACTAGCATCTAGTTGAGATTCCGATTGTACCTCAAGGGAGTCATTCCCTTGGACCATGAGGCAACGCTCGTCGGACTTGTCTCTCCTAGATCTCCTCATCTTATCGATGATCTTTGGTAGCTCGGGAGAAGTTAAAATGCTCCATACTGCAAAAGCCGAATCATAGTGAGCAAACACATGTAATAAATCTTTATCAAGAGATGCTCTAAGTGCTTTAAGGGCTAATGTATTGGCCTTTTTATGTTTGCTATCATTGGGGTAAGATTCCTTGGTAATGGCTTGATAAACTTTATGTCCTAGGGCTTTCAAATGATAACTCATCTTGGCCTTCCAAATATCAAGTCTAGAAATATCAAACATAGGAGGGCTATCCATGAGTGCAAACTATATGTGTGCAAATGCAAATGAAGATTAGCAAACTAAGATCTCACTCCTAGGTGGTTAAACCTAAATATCAGGAGCGTAGGCTCTGATACCAATTAAAATCACCTAGAGGGGGGTGAATAGGTGATAGTGCTAATCTAAAAACTAAATGCGGAATTACAAAACTAATTGCAACTACACTTAGTGCAACTAACGAGTGTAGCCGAATTCCCCGTGAAGGGCTCTGGACTAACTCCTCTTGATTCCTCTGAATAAGAGTTGAGGCGCTATATGAAGCTCTCGTGATTAAGCACAAGTGAGGCACACAAGAAAACACAACCAAGCATATAGGAGTAAGCAATATGAATCAATGCAAGGCACAACACAAGCATAAAAGATATGACAATATGAATGATGCAATACACAAATAAAAGAGAGAGAGAGTTGAGAGTCAATCGATCAAACGCAAACAAGAAGATGTGTTTCGAGGTTCGAGCACCGAGCTCTACGTCCCCGCCTTCACCGAGAAGGATTTCCAATCCATTAGGAGTACCAAACTCCTCTCTCAACCAATACAACCTCCACCGAGGCATTACAAATGGTCTACCGAAGACCGGAGTACCGAACTCCACCAAATCCACCTCTACCGAAGAGGGATACAAGCATAATCCAACTCCACCTCACCAAGAGGGAGTAAATCACAACCTCAACCTCTACCAAAGAGGGAGCAACCACAAATAAAGGTTTACAACAAGGTGGTATATCTCAACCACAAACCAATTCCTTTTCCACAAATAAATGATCCTATAGAATAGGATAGAGTGATATAGCTCAAGTGGAAAACAAGTGTTTGAAAATCAAAACTCAAAGAAAACTATTGGGAAAATAACTAGAATAAGAATACAATGAAGATCAAAAACCCAATCCCAAAGCTTTTCTTTTTCTTGAATTTTCAAAACCCTTTTTAAAACAAATAGAGATGATCTCTTTAAGCACCAAAAACCTTTTGAAAACTTGCTGAAATAAACACTAGAGAGTAGAAATTTTTTGCTCTAAAATCTTGGAGAAAACCCATACAAATGGGGTATTTAAAGCCCCATTGGAAAACTAGCCGTTGGAGCTGAACTGGCAGCTCTGGCGGCTGGCGGTCGACCGGCCGGTCGACCGCCAACGGTCATATTTTTGACTGTTGGAAGAAGCCGGTCGACCGCCCAAGACCAGAGAGCAAAGCTCTCTGGCCGGTCGACCGCTCGGTCGACCGTGCCTTTAACCTGGCCAACGTGCACAAGCTTGTGCACGTAGATCGACCGACCGGTCGACCGACTCTGGGTCCGGTCGACCTGGCCGGTCGACCGCCAGAGCCTGGCATGCTGGGTTCTGGGTCAGAAAACTAAGTTAAAAATAAATCTAATAAATCCCATAAAACTTCTAAAAATCCACAAAAATAGTTTCTAACTTTATATATGATATATATACATGTGATAAAAATTTCAACACAAATATCAAACATTTAAGTCATTTTTGTGTTATGGAAAAAATTACCGAAAACCAAAAACTGTATTTTTCCAAACTTGGATTTTTCAATAGGAAATCTGATTTTTTCAAAACTCATCCTAATACAAAAACATGATATTTAAACAATTTGAGGTATGATGCATATGGATGGAAATCCAATATACATGAAACATATACATATCATAGTTTTTGTTGGCCCAAGGTCTATCACCCTAGTTTTGATGATGATCAACTCATGAAGTTATGTTTACTAATGATCTTGTGTTTAATTAGTGACAGATTCATTATCAAGATCTTAGTAGGTGCATAACTCAACAAAGGATAAAATATCAAGATTTGGAGCTAGCACGGTGTGATCCAAGGAGTTTTTGGATCAAGCTTGGACCAAGTCAAGAAGATGAGAAGCCTTCAAGGGAAGACTTCAAGAAGATGAAGACTTGTGTTTAGGTATAAGATTTAGTTTTTGTTTTAGTTAAAAATGTAAAGGATAGATAGTTGGTGGATTGCTCAAATATACCTTGCACACACACTCTTGATTTAGTTTGTTTTCATAAAAGATTTTAACCAAAAACCAAAATAGTATTTCAAGTGATTTTTGGTATTTCATTTACATATGTTTAACCCAAAACCATATTTAGAGCTTAATGACAAAAACATAGATATTTCATCTTGATTGTGTAGTGGATCATATCCATACACACTATGTCTTAAAAGTATATCTTGTTTTTGTATTTGATGAAGATTTGGAAAAACATGTTTTGGAAAAATATTGTTTTGGAAAAACAGTTTTTATCATGAGCCAAATATTTCCAAGTTACAAAAATAGTCCAATCTTTTATAACATGGCTTGATTTTGTGCAAGCATGTTTGTATATCAAAGTATATTGGTAAAACTATTTTTGTAGATTTTTAAGTATTTTATGGGATTTTATATGAGCCAAAAGACAAACTTTTTAATCCCAGAAAAATTGTTTCAGGCTTCAGCTAGTCGACTTCTACTAACTTATTAGTCGACTAACCTTGAAGTCGACCGACCGGGATGGTCGACCGACGTGCACAAACGTGCACGCCTTTGTGTACTGGTGGACGGTCAACCGTGCCGGTCGACCGCTCCAGAGAGCAGTGCTCTCTGGAAAGTTCGGCCGACCGCACCGGTCGACCGTGGCTCCAACGGTCAGAAATCTGACCGTTGGCGGTCGACTGGCAGTACTGACAGATCCCAACGGCTAGTTTTCTGGCAGCCTATAAATTGGGGGTCTTGTCATTATTTTGTCACAAGATTTTGGAGTCTCTTAGAGCCAGTTTTTCCCAGACTTTTAAAGGGTTTTCTCCACAAAATAGAGAGCAAATATTTTCTATCTAAAGGGAAGTTTTATCAAGAGTGTTAAAAGAAAGTCTTTGAGTTTTCCTCCACCTTTCACATCCTTGTTTTTTCTCACACCACACTTGAGCATCCATTGATTATTCATCCTATAGGTGTGTTGTAGTGAGAGTGCTTTAGGTGATCAAAGTGTTGTGATCACCAAAGATCTTTTCTTTGTTCTTTGAGGAGACGGGCAAGTGTGCTCGTCGTTGTTTTGAGTTCGGGTGCGGACTCGGTTGTTTGAGTGCGGCCTCGGCGAGCCGGTGGGCTTGCGGTGTGTACGGGACTAGGGAGTCCGAGGGCTTGTAGGTGTTGCGGCACCGAGGAGAGATCCATTGGGATCTTGCATAGTGGAAATCCTTCGTATGTCGAAGGCGGGGATGTAGAGCAAGTGTGCTCGAACCTCGAAACAAACCCCTTTGTGTTTGCGATTGCCTTTTCTTTCTCTCTCTATTTGTCTCATTTATATCTTGCATTACTTACCTTGTCTTTACCTTTATATGCATGATATATTCCTTGTGCTCTTATTGACATACTTGCTTGGGATTGTTGACTAACACTTGTATTCAACCAAAAGAGCCAACGCGGCACCTCAACCCATTCAAGGGGAATCTAGAGGAGTTTGTCCAGAGCCCTTCACGGGGAATTCGGCAACACTCTTGTGTTATACATAGTGTATAGTGTAAAAGTTTTAATTTGGTCATAATTGTTTTTAGCTTCCGCATTATTTGCATAATTCATCATTAAGTGACCATTAGATTAGCCTTCACCTATTCACCCCCCCTCTAGGTGAATTACAATTGGTATCAGAGCTTGGTACTCTGATTTGGGTCTAACAACCTAGAGTTAAAGATCCTCATTTTAGGCTAATCACAAGATTTTGTACACACACCATGGACTTCATGTCACCACCCACCTTTGACATTCTTAACATCCAAATTTGGAAGGTTAAGATGTCATTGTACCTCAAGGCCTTAGGCATTCATGTATATCTTACCACTACTAATAATGCATATTCTTTGGATGGTAAGAATTTTGAGGCTAATGCAAAAGCCCTTCATGCTATCAAGTCAACCCTAAATGATGATTATTTATCTAGGGTTTCTAATGTTGAATCGGCTTTTGTAGTATGGAACATCATCACCTCCCTCGGCGAAAAAGATCTATACTATGCGGGGAGTGACTCGGACATTGGAAGCGACATCTCCAACGTGTGCTATATGGTCCAAGGGGATAACCCCCTTGAGGTAAACTCCGAATCCGATGATGAGGACATGTCATATGATGAGCTCACTTCATTTTGTCAAACAATTCTTGAAAATATGACATGCTTAAGAAAGAAAATAAAATTTGAAAAAGAACATTGCTTGCATGCATGTAGAACATGATACATTTAGATCTAACATTGCATGTTTAGAAAAAGATAACAAAAATTTGAAAAAGAATTTTGATGTCATGCTTGATGAAAAAGATTTATTAGAAAATAAAATGGCATGCTTGGAAAAAGAAAATAAAGATTTGAAAAATGAGAATGTTTCCTTATTTTCAAAATTGAATGATTTGTGTGAAGGAAACAATACTTTGAAAAATAAAATTGATTTGGTGGAAAAACAAAAAGAAGTTGTTTTTCAAGAAAATATTACTTTGAAAAGAAAATTTGTTGAAAAAGAAAAAGAATTTGTTTTCTAAAAGGAAAAAGAAAAATGATTCTATATCTCACCATGCTTTACATGCCACAACTAATGAGATTAAGAATTTGAAAAATAAAATGGATGGTTTGAGTTCAACTTTGAACTCTTGTGCTTTTAATCATTCTAGATTGGAGTCAATGTTTTCAAAGAAACAAACTCCACACATTCATGCACATCATAACCATGCATTTGCTTATGTTGTACAACATGATCATACACATACACATAAGCATACTAAGGTGTACGTATGTACACATTGTGGCCGCAAAGGCCATTTAGCAAAATTTTGTTATGATAAGATTAATGCTTTCAATTTTGCTAATAAAAGATTTTGGGTTCCTTATAATACTAACCCCAAAGGACCCAAGAAAATATGGGTACCAAAACCCTCACCTTTTGCTTTTGATGTTGGTGAGGGCTCTCACAAAACGTGAGAGAATTGGTGCCTTGATAGTGGATGCACATGGATTGGATGGACACACTTTAGACGCATCGCTATCAAGGAGCTTGGTGGGACAACCACCATACTTGGAGCTTTGGAGTTGGTAACACTCTCTAAACTCCTACTTTTATGTACATGTTTTTAATTTCATATATCATATAGCATGTTCATGTTTTTATGATTTATCGTGCCTCATGTGGTATTTACATGTTTAAATGTAGATTTTGTCAAACTTGCATGTATACATATACAAATAGTGAATTACAATTGATTCATATATAGTTGAACTTCATGCTCATTTGTATCCACTATATGCATATGTATAAACTAGTTTTGATGATTTTCTTTTATCCATGTTTTGTCTTATTTTATGCTTTACTTCATGTATATGTATTTTTAATTCAAATCTAATAAATATACATGTATACCCGTGAGTCTCTTGCCTTCATGCAAACATCATTAATAGACTCTTTTATATTTGGGATATGTATGTGTATTATTAGGATTGGATTAATCATACATATACCATGATGATTAGTGTTTTGATGAAAAATAATTTTTCGTGTTTTTGTTAAAAATGTGACTTATGAGCTTCATTGACTATTTTCATAAAAATACTAGTTACATGATCGTTTAACACTCACATTTTTGTTAAAATCATTTTTGAGCTTTATTGACCATGAGTGCTTAAATTTTTGTGTGTCTAGTTATGTTTATGAAAAACATAAGATTTGATATATTTGAAGGATCTTTAACTAGTTTTTCAAAACAATTTATACTAGTTATTTATTCTTCAAATAATTTTTGAGATTGACACATGATTCTATTTTTTTCTCAAAATTTGATGCTTCATGATTTGAATACTAGTTTATATGTTAGTTTTTATCAACACTAGGATTTACACTTGTACATATCGTGGGCCACAAATAAATCTATTTATATTTGTGCTTGAATGCTTATTTGAACCATGAAATGTGCTTGTATTGCTTGGTTTTGATGATACATACATTTTTAAACTTATATTCCCACTTTTTGGATTTGATTTATGATCATGTGTTTTCATTTCATGTATATGTATATTTTGCCAAACTTTAAGATATACATGTATACCTCTTGAGTCATTTGCCTTTAATGCAAATCTATTTATATGGACTCAATTGTGTTTAAGAGATATGTATGTATACTTATTGTTGTCAAAATATACTGTTTTCCATTATGTTTGCAAAGGGGGAAAACTTACAAAAAAGAGTTTGAGGAGCTAAATTACAAGTATTCTTAAAAGATTACAAGTAGATCCCCTCAGAGATTCTGGAGAAGTGTGCCGATAGGAGTCTGGTCAGCGCGCGACCAATTTGTCCCTTTGACGATGCGAGCGATGAGATTCCCTTCTCGCCTGGTTCGGGGAATCAGAGAATAGAAGGTTGGTAGAACCCTCTTGCTGCTTCTCAAAATCGCCTTTAATAAGGAATTCCTTCTCGCCTGGTTCCGGAGATTCCTTGAAAAAAAGGACGAAGTTAGGGTATCAACACCCTGGATAGAGAAAGCAATTCTCTAAAAGGTCTCTGAATTCGAGAGCGCACGGTGC
Organism: Agave tequilana; assembly: GCA_038442645.1. NCBI lineage: Eukaryota > Viridiplantae > Streptophyta > Magnoliopsida > Asparagales > Asparagaceae > Agave > Agave tequilana. Next base: position 50,191 of record JAVJIF010003164.1, on the reverse strand, counting down.
GTTATGAAGAAGCCTCTGCTTGTGGAGTCCTCTTGTGTGCATATGCGTGCGTATTCGTCTCTCTCTCCTTGTACCCCTGGTGGGCTATTTATAGGGAGAGCAAGGGTATAATCGTCCCTTGAAAATATGGAAACAGATTGAATCGAATCTGTTTAAATCTGGAAAGTAGCCTTACTGCGAGGCTAGGATCAGCTTCTGCGAAGCTAGAATTGGCAGGTCGGTGGACCTTCTCGATTTATTTTGATCCTTTCCATATCGTTGGAGGATTCCCCTGATCTTCTTACTCGTTTTAGGAGAGTCAAGAGATTGTGGCAATCAACTACCAAATTTAATCTCTGATTGGATTTGAATTGGATTCAATCTGATTGGATCGGATCTCATCCGGAGATTTGATTGGTCAAAGGTTGACCATAGCAGACCAATAGCGGAGCTGTCAGCATTGAGCTCGTAGCGGGGTTAGAGGCAGCTTTTGGCGAAGTCCGAAAGAAACCTTTTGGCGGAGCTGGAAGTCCTCTGTGGCGAAGTTGCAAGTTAGCTTCTTGGCGAGGCTTTGAATGGCTTCAAGGCGAAGTTGGCTGATATTAGCCTCTCAAGCGAGGCTATCCCTTTGGGCTCATGCGATGCTAAGTGCTAGCATCTTAGACCTGCTGAGGTCTGTTTAGAAACAATCCGGGTTCACTGTCTGCTTGCTGGATCAGTGGAGTCCAAGTTGCTTCCCTGTCCCTCGGGGATGGGTGAAAACTGGTCTTCAGCTCGTCTGTCACTTGTCTTTTGTAAATGTCAACAAGTTTAGACATTGTTCGGACCAATAAGAATCTTATCTTTTTTAAGTGTCAATAAGACCCCCTTCAAAGTTTTCGAAAGTCTGCAATGGCTCAGACTTTGAAATACTTTGAACTGCTTTGAAGTGGTGGTGTGTGGAGTATGAACGTCGCCATGATGGTTGAGTTCAGCTTCACTTTGAATCCTGCTTTGGGATGTAGATTCGCCGAGGAATCATGTAGACTCGCGTCCGGGTAGCTCCGCATGCGAGTAGCCCCGCATCTGGGCTTCTGAAGATATGTTCGCTTGGGGGGCATGTCGCTTTCCCGAGACCAACTGCCGTGGGTCGATTTTCAAGGAAGATTTTCTCCTTCTCTTGCGCTGACCGGGGAAGATATTCTCCGATTTGCACGTTTCCAAGGGAGGATATTCCCTTTCTTCAAGGCGCTATAAGTGCCTTTTATGAGGGAGACGTTTTCTCCCTTCGCACGGTTCCAAGGGAAACCATCCCTGTTCTCAAGGCGCAGTAAATGCCTTAAATGCGCTCGTGCTTCCACGCTTGAGGCGGCAGTGCTCAGGCCAGGTGGCCTATAAATAGGACACTTGAGGTCCTCTGAAGAGAAGTGCTTTGCCTCTCTTCTCTTCTCTTGGTTTGAAAGAGATACTCAGATCTCTGAACTAGTGGGAATGCCCACTCTGGTCACTATCCGGCCAAGGACCGGTAAGTCTTGATCGTTCAACGACTTCACCAATTTAGGGAATTCATTTCCTTAATTTAGCTTTAACAGCTACTTCAGGGATTAGCTTCCCTTGTTCTCCATCTTGTACTTGGCTGATCTGCAAAGAAGGATTTCAGCATAGCTTCCCAGTGAAGCTATCATCTTGACTTGATCAGAAAAAGATCATTGCACATTAAGTCCGCTGCCCAGGCAGAACTTGGGACTTGGTATCTTCAAGGTTGAGCCAGTCTTGCCATATAGGCGGAGCTAATACTGTATCCCACGGGGTCAGTCTGGCTAGCCATATAGGCGAGACTTGGACTTGGCGTTTGCTGAGCCAGCCCATCAGCGCTGTGCAGGCGAGGCTTATCCTCTGCTTTACTGAAATTGGATTGCTTCGATCCAAAAGATTTGGCTTAGTTCTTTTGTAGCCTCTCCTGTGCTTAGTTGCTAATCTGTTCTGATTTGCCTTGCAGTGGGCTATGTTCGCCAATCTTGTGACTTGATGGAAGGAACCATAAAATTGCCTTATGTTTCCCCGGTTGAAGCTTTACTTTTAAGCGGGAGGAACAACTTGGGGCGACGGGTGCGTGTCCCAGAGGCTGTTGGCAGCCTTTTATCCGAGGTGATTCGTTCTGAGGTGAGGCTGGCTGCCGCTTTTATCGGAGATGATCCGCTTCAAGATAGTGGGCGTCGCCTGTGGGATCGCCGGCATCATTGCCAACTTTCAACTTTGGTGGCCTTTGGGGGCGATCTACTTCGGGAAAGCGGGCATCACATCCGTTAGATCACTGGTATCACTGCCGATTCCCATTATACGTGATCTATCGTGTTGGCGGCGATAGGTTTTTATTGCCAGGCTTCAACAAAAATGGCCTGGCAAGATCTGCCATTTTTGTGGAGAATAATGACCGTGTCCTTGCGGCACCACTGATTACGGCCTTGTGCAGGAGGAAGGCCTTCTTTGTCCAGTCGGTTTGACTTAGAAGCGGGTAAAACCACTTGTATGCCTTTTGCGCAAATGACCTTGTTAAGCAACTGGGTGTGTTGTATGAATCACAACTTTGATGTAATATCAATGTACTCTTCCTTTTAAATCAATGAAAGTTCATCTCTTGATTATCAGATCTTTGCTTGCTTTCATTGAAAATTTGGCGATAGCGGAGCTAAACTGTATGCGGAGTTAGGGACATAGTCCCTTCTTTAAATGAACTTCGCGAAACTGGTATGTCCGCGAACAGCGCCTTTTTAAGGGCTAAGATAAGCCTTTCGGCGAAGTCCCTGAAGGATTGTGCGAAGCCCGCATTTTAAGCCAGGGCGAAGTTAACCCTTAGTGGAATCGAAGCAGCGCTTCTCGGGAAGGCGCTTCGGGTGGCGTTTCGAATTAATTCGAAACGACGGCGTATGCCCTTTTCGGGGCCTCATTTCAGGCGCTGATTGGCCTATAAAAGCCCGATCGGGCTGAGCAGGAAAAGATCTCCTTTTTCAGAGAAATTTCTTGACTTTCCCTCTTTCTCTTCCTTCTTCGTTTAGAGAACTCTTGAGAACTCTTGCAGCTTCTTCAATGGCGCCCAAAAGACGAGCGGGGAAAGAAGTGGCGACTTCTGCAACGGAGGGTCCTCCTCCTCCTTCGGTCATCGAGTGACCAATCGCTGGTAAGAGACTTTCTCTCCTAATTAGAGACTGCGGTCTTTCTCTTTTAAAGCCAGTATTTGGCTTATCAGGACGATGGAATATGGTCTGTTCTTGTTAGGGAACTCGTTCCCTGAATTTCCCTATCTTCCTTGTTCAAGGAATTAAGAACTGAATAGTTCTTTTTTAGGCTTCCGTACGAAGCCATTACTTGGGCTGTCTTCGTCCTGTTTGAGGAACAGGACTCGGGTCTGTCCCTTCAGTCATGGCCACGAAGGATGACTCTTGACCATAGTGCCCTCTTGGTGACGTCAGCCCTTAGGGCTATACCACTTCCTGCTCAAGCGAAGTTGGTACTTAGACGTTTTCTGCAAAATGCAGATTTGTTTGCGAGATCAAGCTTTGTCGAGGCTGTCGCCTTACTGTCCTTGCTCACGGGGCGAGACTATGCCTTGGTGAATCTTACATTTCCATGTCTGCTTGATTGTTGAACTAATCATAGTTCTCTTCCCTTTTCTTTGCAGTGCCTTACACCCCTGGTCCCTTGAATAGTCTGTTTGGGATGACCAGCCGAGCGAATGGCAGTATCAGCCTTCAATTCTATGGCCAGGCTTCTCTCTTTAGTGAGCGGAGTTCCGTCGTCCGGGACACGCTTATCCATGGTGGTGATCCGCTCACCATGAGGAGTATTCTAACCACCGCTCCTCTCGAAGACATCGACCGTCGGACTTATAAAAGGCCCAATTTCTTGTTTGGAGACGCCGCGTCTGATCCTGATCGCCAATTGCAGGCAGGCGAGGGACAGTGGATCTTCGAGTTGGATGGCGAGAAGTTTTATCTTCCGTCTAACAAGAGGCACTTTCCTTTGTCTTCTTTTGAGTGTGTAACTCAGGCTCGGAAGATGGCATGGGGCGTGAGCCGCAGTGTCGAGTCCGTCCACGTCGGGAGATTGAAATCTCAGTCTCCTGGTTTTTCAAGGGCGGACCCTCCTCACAACATAATAGGCCTATATCTTGGAAACGTGTCGCAGGAGCTTCCGGTAGGAGAGAATCCGGCTGTGGCGCAGACCTTTGGCACCCAATTCTGCGCAGTTGACGGGAATTATCCCGCCACTGACTTCAGGACTCCCGGTTGGGTTCATCCCCCAAAGACACGGTGGGCGGACCTAACCAACTATATCCTCGCTCACTTCGAAGAGGACTTGGAGAAGTTGAACCTCCATGAGGCCGTAAGGGCGACCTGCTACGGCATTGATATGAAGGTGGCGTGCTTCTACGCCATCCTTGAGTTATATTGCCCAGCTTCGGGGACCTTCTTCACCCCAGTTGGCGAGTTGGGCATGACCTTGCACGAGATGAGGGAAATCTCTGCCCTGCCTTTTGGGTCTCTCCCGTATGAAGAGTACTTTCCAAGCGAGACAGAGTTGGCTCTTCTGGAGAAGCAGGAGCCTGCTTTATTTGAGACTTATCGGGAGTTAATGTGCCATTTGCACATTTGTTCCAGCATCCATGGTGGCAGCAAGGGTAGCTCGAAGAGCTTGAAGAACTGGGCGAGTTACCTATTCCCAGATATGAAGAATGCTCCTGAAGCAGCTCATTGTGGAGTCGCAGATGGCGACATTTTTGAACGGATGGAGGTGTGCCTCCAAAGGGATATTGTCATGACAGAAGACGATGGTCCCTATAAGAAGGGTGATATCCTTCGGAGCTTTCACCATCAGGCTCGTCAGCCGATGTCCCGGAAGGCATTGTTGGCCGGTTTCTTAACCGTCTGGTTGAAGAAATGCGTAGTGCCATCCTCCTCGGGTGACATTGTCCACCCGAATGTTTTGCTGCCTGTCGTTCGCTTGGTCCATGGCCACCGTCTGGGTCTCCTTCCGGCCATGGTGTGATGTATTCAAAGAGGCCTCCGCGCATTAACGGAGGCTTTCTGCAGGCCACCGGCGACGAGGCGTGGGAAGGGTGCTATCCTGCCTTGTGATGGACCCAATCCTAGGGTGGGTCTGCCATACACTTACTTAATGGCGTGGTTTGCCTTGCACTGCCCTTCTTTGATTGAAGCTGGAGAGGACCCTCCGCAAGGTGTTCGAATGGCTCTTCTCCGCCGATTCGAAGGATGTTCCTGGCTGAAGACCTACGTGGCCGAGGCCCGCAAGTTAGTGCGTCGTCATGACGCTTACAACTTATTCCGCTATTTTCCTCGCATTCGGGGCGCAGGGTACGACGAGGAATTCCAAGATGCGGAGTCAGGACGGTCTCCCATGAGTCGGGGGGTTTTTGAGTGGCTGGTCAGCATCCGGCCCTCACATTTATTGTATAGAAGCGGGGATGTCTGCTATTTAGAACCTTACATCCCAAGTCGGTTTGCTCGGCAGTTCGGGTACGACCAGCTGTATGTGGGCAACCCCAATCTCGATTTAGCCTTCATGGGGAGTCTCATCGATGGGGCCCGTGCCTGGCGATTCTTTACTGCGGGCGGCACTGGGGCGTGGCTGCGCACGCCGTTGAAGGATCCCAACCTTCTGACGACCCTGTGCTTTTGCCAATGGTATGCGGCTTCCAACTCCACACCTCCTGGATTCAATGCCAACCGTTCGGGTGTGAAGTTAATATCTCATCGACTGAAGCGAAAGGCTTCTGAGAGAAAGGAAGGCAAACGGGTTCGTGTCCCTGGCTTGGAGGAGTTCATCGCTGTAGATGATAGCGAGGCTTCTGATGCAGGGAGTCCTCGCTGCGAGGCGGGGATGGGAGCTGATACTCATGCGGCTGGCTCTGGTGTGGTGGGAACATCTTCCCCACGACGTGCGGGAGAAGTGGAAGAAGAGGATTCTGACGTCCACTTCAAGAGAAAGCGGGCAGGTAGCTCTCGTAGGAAATCATTGGCGAAGAAGTCCCGTCGCCAAGCTCCTACGATTGTCGTAGAGGGTTATCCCTCTACAGCGATTCCTCCTGCTGCCCCATTAGCAGCTAAACCGTCGGTTGCTGAACCGACTAGTGGTGAATTCGCTCCAGGTCTGGGTAAGGTTAACATTGTCCATATAATACGCCTTTTTGTGCGTTCCCATTGACTTATTATCAATCCTTTTTGATTGTAGGAACTGAGGAGCTGGAGAACAAGGGAACATTGTGATCCCCTATTCACTTATGGAGCTGAAGCTGGTTCTTTTGCCCGTCCGGAAGAGTCCGGAGGTGACGTGGCCGACATCGGTCCTTCGGGCGCTGGGACTTCTAAAGGAAGTCCTGAGGCATCGAGCTCTATCGGGTGGTCCACAGGATACTCGGCAAGCGAAAGCGAGCCGTCTATTCGTGTTGATTCTGCCAAAAATTTTCCGATGGAGCCCCTGGAGACTGATGTGGCTGGCGAAACGTTTGAGGCGACGTCATCTTATGGTATTGTTGTAACCTCTTGGTTTCTTCTGCATGTAGTGTTCCGACTGACCGCAGTCTTGTTACAGGTGTTCGGCCTCAAGATGCATCAGCTTCAAGAGAGCCGGGAAATCTCCCCGAAGGGTCAAGGGGTGACATGAGCGCTTCGACCACGGCTGATGCTGCTATGTTGGACGCGTTGTACGGCGACCTGCCTTCTTATCGGCCCAAGTCAGCCGAAAGGCCAGAAGCTGCGGAGGCGGCAGTCCCGAAGGTGTCCTCACTCCCAACTGTATCAACGAGCGGGGTGATGACAATTTTGCCAAGTACGGAGCTGAGGGTGATCACAAGCCCTACTTCTCCAACCCTGGTGGTTGAGCCTGCTACTCAAGAGGTGGTTGCTAGTCCTTCTTCCGCGATGGCTGGCGTTCTGATTTCGATGAGGACTCCGCCGAGATCGCCCTCGGCTTGTCCGGCTGCTGCCAGTTCCCCCGCCGCTTCTTCTGCGACGGCGTCGACCAGGCTGGTGGACTATTCCGAGGTTGCCTCTTTATCGGAAGTAGCTGAGGTCGAGAACGATTATATCGGTGACCTGTCGATAACTTTTATAAAGGCTTACGGCGAACTATCGACCTGGTTCTGAAGGGCTCAACTATGCCATTCTCAAGGTTAAAGGGGGTCCTCTCCCGTGATATTGAGAGTATTCGGGACTTTGAGGGATATCACCAGGCCACTGCTTTGGAGCTCCTGGTGGATGAATTTGAGAAGGATGCGGAGGAATGGCGCCGCCTCCACCGTTTGGACCCGGAGTCTTTAGTTGATGACCGGCTCGCGCTTCTCATTGCTCAAAAGCACGAGACTCGGCTTGCCGCTCAGGAGGCTGCTAAGGCTATCTCTTCTGCCTTGAAATCCTTGGAAACAAGGGAAGCGGAGGTTGGAAGTGCAATTGACGCCTCCACTAGTGCTCTTCTTGGCGCTGAGGATAAGATTGCGAAGGCTGAGGAAATGATTAGGAAAGCGAATCTCCTCTTATCCAAGGCCATACCAGTGCGTCTTGAGGAAACTGCGCGGCTTGAAGAGCTCAAAGCTCAGAGTGAGGAGCTTGCGCGGCAGGGGTTGTCACAGAAGGCAACTTTGGCGGAGGCCGAAGCTCGTCTGGCTCAGGCGGAAGATTTCAATGAGGCTGAGCTGAGGTCACAAGCACTTGTCCAGGCTGCTGACGACAGGAAGACGAGGCTAAACACCCTCGGAGAGCGGCTCAGATCGTACATTGTACGCTTGTAGCTCCATGTACTTTATCCTCTTGAAATGAATGAAAATTCTTTCTCCTTTTGTCGAATCTTCAATCTTGTTCTTTTTGAATTGCGATTCCGAATTGTAGTGCAACTCCTTGAGAACATAATTCTTGTTGGGTTGGATAATGAGACTTGGCTATCTGTCAGTTCAGAGGTCGCAATGACATAACTGGTTGAGACGCCACCAAGCTCAAAGCTAGCCCTTTGCGGGGCTAAAAAGAGGGGGGGTACTTGCCTTTTGTAGATGTCAGCAAGTATCAGGATTGAGACTTGGCTGTCTGCTGGTTCAGAGGTCGCAATGACGTAACCGATTGAGACGCCACCAAGCTTCAAAGAAGGTGATACTTATCTTTTGTAAATGTCAATAAGTATCGAGACCTGTCTTTTGTAAATGTCAACAGGACTCGGAATTGAGACTTGACTTTTGTAAATGTCAACAAGCTCAAAATTGAGACTTGGTTGTCTGCTAGTTCAGAGGTCGCAATGACATAACCGGATGAGACGCCACCAAGCTCAAGGTTGGTGATACTCGTCTTTTGTAAATGTCAACGAGTATCGAGACCTGTCTTTTGTAAATGTCAACAGGGCTCGGAATTGAGACTTGTCTTTTGTAAATGTCAACAAGCTTAAAATTGAGACTTGGCTGTCTGCTGGTTCAGAGGTCGCAATGACATAACCGGATGAGACGCCACCAAGCTCAAAAATTGGTGATACTCGTCTTTTGTAAATGTCAACGAGTATCGAGACCTGTCTTTTGTAAATGTCAACAGGGCTCGGAATTGAGACTTGTCTTTTGTAAATGTCAACAAGCTCAAAATTGAGACTTGGCTGTCTGCTGGTTCAGAGGTCGCAATGACATAACCGGATGAGACGCCACCAAGACTGGAGGTTTTGTGAGATACCTCTTGATGTCTTCATAAGCTTCTTGGCAAGCTTGATCCCATACGAAGGAAGCACCCTTTTTCATGAGTCGGGTGAACGGCTGACAGCGGCCTGAGAGATTTGCGATGAATCTCCTAATATAAGCCAACCTGCCCTGCAGGCCTCTGAGCTCTTTGAGATTCCTCGGTGGATGCATGCTCTGAATGGCTTTGACTTTGTCTGGGTCAAGATGAATCCCTTTTGATGTGACAATGAACCCAAGGAACTTGCCACTTGACACTCCCAAGAAGGATTTTGTCGGGTTCATTTTCAGTTAATGAGCCCGCATTATGTCGAACATCGTTCTCAGGTCGCGAAGATGTTCATTCTTGTTGCGGCTTTTGACGGCAATGTCGTCGACGTAGCACTCCACTGTTTTTCGGAGATGATCGCGGAAGATTGTACTCATTGCCCGCTGATAGGTTGCTCCGACGTTCTTCAGTCCGAAGGGCATTACAGTGTAGCAGTATACCCCAATGGTGTTCGGAACGAAGTATGCTTCTCATCGTCGGGATACATCTTAATCTGGTTGTACCCTGAAAAGCCGTCCATGAAAGACATCCTTTCGAACCCGCATGTGTTGTCAATCATGACGTCGGTGATGGGTAGCGGAAATTCATCCTTGGGACAGGCCGTATTGAGATCACGGTAGTCGATGCAGATCCGTATTTTCCCGTTCTTCTTGAGGACGGGGACTATATTAGCCACCCAATCTGGATGTTGTTCCTCCCGGATGAAGCCACATGCAATGAGCTTGTGAACTTCGACTTCAATAGCTTCCATGATGTTCGGGCGAAACCGACGTTGTTGCTGCTTGACTGGCTTGACGTCAGGCTTGATGTTTAGACGGTGCATAGCGACCTGTGGATCAAGTCCGGGCATATCTTCGTAGCTCCACACGAAGACGTCTATATACTCTCTTACGAGTATTATCAATTCTTCCCTCTCCGTAAGTGATAGGCTTTCACTTATAAAGATGGGCTTGGGGTTATCTTGATTACCCAGGTTGACCTGCATCACCTTGTCTTCAGTGGGTGGCTCGCGCAGTTCGAATCGTTTTTCCCATTGAAGGTCTAATTGTTGGGCCCATGGTTCTTCATCGGTGGCTTCTGCGGGCTCCAATTGACTGCTTGAGGTCATATTAGCAGTGAGGTCTTTGAACATTCCTCCTATGCTGATATCGGAGTCCCACTCGGAGGATGAAGCCGAATGTGATGGAATTGATCCATCGTCCTTGACTTGAACTGTTACTGATGATGTGGGTGTGACGTAACCCAGCCCCCTGCGTGTACTATCATAGTAATTTGCAGGCTTCCCTTTAGGCACAAAGTTTCGCATTAAACCGCGCCTTCCTTTTCTGAAATTCAGGCCTGCTTCACGCTTCAAGTCGTACCCTATTTTCTTCATAATATGGCGTGCTGGCCGCGCGTAATGAAAGAATTGTGGAGTGTCTGAATCTGAGCTTGAATCTAAAGTTGTGGATCCCCGTGGCCGGGTTCTACCGAAGATTATCGGCGACTGACCTTGTTTGGACGGAGGGATCACCAGTGTGGCCCCCTCCATAGCTTTCACGGATGTGCTGGCCACACTTGGCTCATGCACGGGCACATGCAGAGAGCCATCCGTAATTGATTTAATCGACCCAATACTCGCAGGATAATCAAAAGAAATATTATCATTAATTACCCATTCACCTTCATCCTCTGAAGGAGTATTACATAGGGGATTATTGAGACATGCTATAACTGGTTCACCAATCAGAATGGCTGGCATGCCTGTTTCGGATTCTGAATCCGCCTCGTTGCCACTTTCATCATCGTCCGGCAACGATTCTTTGAGTGCTCCACCGGCCTCTTGATATAGGAGAGCGTCTGTGAAGTAGTTTTCCACCCCTTTGAATGGTTGCCTTTCAGCAAAGACAGTTCGTACTGTCGCATCATCTTCAACATATTTGAAGCATTGATGGAGGGTGGAAGGGACGATCCAGTTGGCATGGATCCATGGCCGTCCCAGCAGCAGGTTATATGATGTGTCAGCATCAATGACATAGCATGTCACTTCTGACTTTAGGCTCCCAATTCTGCAACGGAGCCGAATTTTCCCCAGTGGATGACTGATTCCGGCGTTAAAACCGTATATTGTAGTAGTGGTTGCGGACAACCTGTACAATGGTATGCTGAGGAAGTAGAGAAGCCTTTTGGGGATGATGCTGAGTGCAGACCCCGGATCGACTTGTATTCTTTCAATGCATGTTGAACCGATATATCCGGTGTAATACAGAGGTCGATCGTGCTTGTTGTCTTTGAGAAGCATATCTTCCGCCGTGAATGTAATAGCGGGCGCCTTTGATTGTGCATGATGACGTTCTGGGCAAGGAGACTGAACGTTGTCGTTAGGGATTTCAGGCATGCATGTCAGAAAGGATTCTGAATTGCTTAGCGCATCCCTGAGTGCTTCTCTTGTTTCTTTCGAGAGGCGAAGGAGCTCGTGTATAGTGATACGAGCTGGGATATTGGCCAGCTGAGCCAATATGTCAAAGCGAAAGGGCGTATCAAACCCTTAGCCTGGTGGTTTTTTCAACACGTGGTCGAATCGTACCTCCTTAGGCCTCTCTTTTCCCTTGGTTGGGATTGGAGTGGATGCTGGTATTTGTACTGACGTCGTTTGCTGTTGTGTCTCGTCAGTAGACTTTTCATACTGCCTTAAGTATGATTTTCCAAATCGGGTACCCGTCTGTTGAGGTAGGTCAGCCTGCGTTGTGCAAGCATGCTTTTCTCCTTCAGAATCACTGAGGGAAGCCGATGTCAGATTGCCGTCGTCTGGCAGGATGGAGATGACATTGCAAGACTTGCCCTTTGAGTTGGGCTGCTTTGGATCCCGCTGTACGTCTTGAACGAGGTCTGGATGTATCCACATGACTTCTCCTGTCTCCAATGTTAAGGGAACAAGACCCTTATTGTTTTGGGCTGTAGCTGGAAGATGCTTGACATCCAACCGTGGCGCAGGGACGGAATAAGTCCCGTCAGGAACTGTGACCTTTTGAGTGGTGCCGAACTCAAGAGTCACCATATTGGCAGTGACTTTCTTCTGCTCCGTCTTCAACGTCAGAACCCCGGCATCGACCAGGGCTTGTATTCTATCCTTGAGGACATAACACTTATCAGTAGGATGGTGGATCATCCTGTGGTAGAGGCAGTATTTAGGGTCATTTGTGCGCCCTATCTCATTGGGACGCCGAGCATCCGGCAGCTTCATTTTGTTCCCTTTGTGGAGCAGATGGAATATCGTGACCACCTGATCGTCTTTGAACGAGTATTGCTTTGGAGGGAATTTAGGCTCCTGATTGTTGAAGCCACTCTTCTTGGCCTTCGACTGCACATCTCCGGATAACTCCACAGACATAGTCTCTTTGCCTTTAGCTTGAGAAGATTGCGGTAGGTCGCTACGCCCTTTGTTGTTCATCCCCCACTTGCCTCTAGGGGCGGATGGTTCGAACTTTTTAGCCGACTTCTCGGCTATCTCTGCTTGTTCGACCAATTCTTTCCAAGTGTGGGCTTTGACAGCCCCCATGCGAACTTCGACTTGGTCTAGGAAGTTGTGTCTGCATGTCTGTAAGAGCATGGGTAATGGCATCCCTGCTGGGCACATCAAGGATAAGTTTCTGAACCGTTCAATGTAGTCACGGACAGATTCGCCCTTCTTCTGTACAGTGGAGAGGAGCTTGTCCATGGTCACTTCGGTGTCGTCCTCATAGAAACGAGAGAGGAACCGAGTTTCCAGGTCGATCCAGGAGTTGATAGAGCCCGGGGGAAGACTGCGAAACCAGTCAAATGCCACCCCCTTTAAGGTGCCAATGAAAAGCCTAGCCATGATGGCGTCATTGCTTATAACATTACCAGTCTGAGACCGGAAATAGTAGATGTGCTGATTTGGCGAGCTCTTTCCATCATAGGTATGCAGCGTTGGCGGTTTGAACTTCGGTGGATATGGCACCGAATCCACTCCAGCGGATAAGGACGGACTGCCCCTACCTTCTTTAATTCATCCCTCTGAGCTAGGGATGCGATTTGAGCCTGGAGGCCCTTGAGGACTTCGGCGTCTAAGGAAGAACCCTCTTTGGATTTCTCCGTCTTTGGCTGTTCATTGCTGAAGTGTTCCTCCTCATCGTGATTGCTCTCGGCATCATTGTTATTCCGGTCACTGAGGAGTTATGCGAGCATCTGTTGAATATTGTCCAGAGCCTCTTGCTGAGTCTTGGAAGTTTGCTCCTGAGCTTCCAGGCGCCGACGAAGATCGTCGTTGACGTTATCAGCCATATTGACTGATGCTCTGTCTGTTCGCACTGAACTGACTGTCGTCGAAGAGGCGTACCCACTATCTTCATCTTCTTCGCCGATGATTGGAGTGATCTCCTGGGCTGTGGCGAGGCTAGGGCCGTCGAGGAAGAAGGCTGTTCATAATTGTAGGGTATCGCCACCCTGGATCTGGTGTTTCGGAAACACCTTCCTCATGCACCAAGACTTCGCCTAAGCCTGGGCTGTAGTCTGGATCTGGGGAGCTGTAGGGGGTGTCGTCAGATGTTTGTCTTCCCCTGCGCAGCTCTCGTCCTCTCCCAGTCATGTTGACGGATGCGGAGGGGAGATCTCGCAAGATACTCCTTCTGCGATGCTTCATCGGGGCTTGTACCGATAGTCGATCAAAAACTGACCGTCGTCTTGGAGGCATGGCGGAGATTGGTCCCAGCCAGCAATGGACCGAGTGGAGTGTCACCAGCTAACATCCCACTTGTCGACAACAGGGGGAAGAGGTTTGTCTATCCGTCAACAACTTCCTCAAATCGAACCCGGTTGGGTCCCTGCAATCGAGCGCAAAGGCTCTTTTGGATCGCACATAGGGCGATGTCCCACTTCTTTTATCCCTGCAGATGGGATTAGCACTGAGTAGTGCTTTGGTTCTAGCTTCGCCATCAGACGCGAACTTAGTGCTTGACGCACTGGAAAGCGGAGCACGCTGTGGTGCTTTACCCGCTATGCTGCTGCGAAGGTAATTAGCCTTAGATAGTACTTTGGCTTTAGCTTCGCGGTCACGAGCCCTGCGCTACGCTGTGGTACAGTAGCTTCGCTCATGAGAACGAGGCCGGCGCGAGGCATTGCTGCTCTTGAATTGGGTGACGGTATGATTGCCGTCTTGATTTTATGATTGGAGCAGACAGGCATCTTGCCTTTTTCTTCGCGAGAGAGGCGCGGTTTAGGCGTAGCTACGCCTGAAGTTTCGGTCGGAGACTTCTGTTTAGGCTTCCATATCCGCCTTGGCAGAGGAGACTTAGGTTCGCAAGGAACCTGATTAGCCACACACGAGGCTGAGGGGTGTTGGCAGAATTCTGCTTCCGGTTTCTGATTTGCAACCTTGGTCGTGGAAACCCTCCTATGCTTCCGTGCTCGAAGCATTGGGCCACCCCCAGAGAGGACTTCTTCAAATCTTCCTTGATCGAACTGAACCACCAAGTTCTCACAAGTAAAGGAATCAGACTGCAGACATGCTTCCTTGTTGCGCCAGAGGACTGCAGCAGGTTCGCAGGGGACCTTTTCAGTCTCCGCAGAGACTTTCCTTGAAGATTTTAGCCAGAGGGGCTCTGGCTGCACCGGCTTTTCTGAATTCAGAGTTAGACCCGAAGGTCTGTTCGTCGCATTGCGACACTTGATTCTCGGCAGAGGAAATACTGTCCCCAGCGGAGTCGCCATCTTGTTTTCCATTATGTTTGCAAAGGGGGAAAACTTACAAAAAAGAGTTTGAGGAGCTAAATTACAAGTATTCTTAAAAGATTACAAGTAGATCCCCTCAGAGATTCTGGAGAAGTGTGCAGATAGGAGTCTGGTCAGCGCGCGACCACTTTGTCCCTTTGACGATGCGAGCGATGAGATTCCCTTCTCGCCTGGTTCGGGGAATCAGAGAATAGAAGGTTGGTAGAACCCTCTTGCTGCTTCTCAAAATCGCCTTCAATAAGGAATTCCTTCTCGCCTGGTTCCGGAGATTCCTTGAGAAAAAGGACGATGTTAGGGTATCAACACCCTGGATAGAGAAAGCAATTCTCTAAAAGGTCTCTGAATTCGAGAGCGCACGGTGCGTTATGAAGAAGCCTCTGCTTGTGGAGTCCTCTTGTGTGCCTATGCGTGCGTATTCGTCTCTCTCTCTCCTTGTACCCCTGGTGGACTATTTATAGGGAGAGCAAGGGTATAATCGTCCCTTGAAAATATGGAAACAGATTGAATCAAATCTGTTTAAATCTGGAAAGTAGCCTTGCTGCGAGGCTAGGATCAGCTTCTGCGAAGCTAGGATTGGCAGGTCGGTGGACCTTCTCGATCTATTTTGATCCTTTCCATATCGTTGGAGATTTCCCCGATCTTCTTACTCGTTTTAGGAGAGTCAAGAGATTGTGGCAATCAACTACCAAATTGATCTCTGATTGGATTTGAATGGATTCAATCTGATTGGATCGGATCTCATTCGGAGATTTGATTGGTCAAAGGTTGACCATAGCAGACCAATAGCGGAGCTGTCAGCATTGAGCTCGTAGCGGGGTTAGAGGCAGCTTTTGGCGAAGTCCGAAAGAAACCTTTTGGCGGAGCTGGAAGTCCTCTGTGGCGAAGTTGCAAGTCAGCTTCTTGGCGAGGCTTTGAATGGCTTCAAGGCGAAGTTGGCTGATATTAGCCTCTCAAGCGAGGCTATCCCTTTGGGCTCATGCGATACTAAGTGCTAGCATCTTAGACCTGCTGAGGTCTGTTTAGAAACAATCCGGGTTCACTGTCTGCTTGCTGGATCAGTGGAGTCCAAGTTGCTTCCCTGTCCCTCGGGGATGGGTGGAAACTGGTCTTCAGCTCGTCTGTCACTTGTCTTTTGTAAATGTCAACAAGTTTAGACATTGTTCGGACCAATAAGAATCTTGTCTTTTTTAAGTGTCAACACATACATATATCTTGAAATATATATTTTTTTAAAAAAAATGTGTGTGATGATTTAAAGGAATATTGAGATTTATTGAAATTTCTTTTTGCTTGCTTGAAGGATTTTGTACTAGTTTTAAAACATTTTCATATTAACTAGTGCAATATCTTCATTTGGTAGAGTTTTTTCAAACTAAGCTTATTTTTAAATCTATTTTTGAAAACCCCTACCATTTATGGGAGGATGGATGGGCGATTATGCTCAAGTATGCTTAATAGTGAAAATCATTTTAATCTTGAACATGATTGGGAGGTATAGGTTATGAGTTTATACACTTGATCTTTTGTTATGTCAATTGGTATCATTGAATCGTTTCAATTGGTATCTAAATTGATAATTTTTGTATATACTCATATTTTGTTTTCTTATATATGTATGTATCAATGTCAATTGGTATACTCATTTCATACATATATATGATTTTCATGTGCTTAACTTACAATTGGCTCACATTTTTAAAAGCACAAAGTTTATGATGAAAAATAAAAAAAAATTTCATATGTTTACTATTGGTATCAAAATGCTTCAACTTCATATTTGTTAAATGTCAATTGGTATCAATATGTTTTTACAATAATGATTATTTTCAATTTGGTATCTTAAAAATTTGTTGGTTTTTACAAAAGCTCTGATACCTTTAAAAATTTTGTTTAAGAAAAAAAATTAATTAAAAAAAAATTTTGTTGATATGTTTGATTTGTATTTCCTATATGCAAGGAGAGCTTAACATCTCTCTTACATATGGATTCATGATGAGTATATTATAAATTGAGGAGCTTGACACTCTTCTTTATATGATATACGTGTGTAGGGGGAGCTTCACATCTCCTCTTATGCATTACATAATATGTGTTATGTGAGTTAGGGCTTGTCATCCCTTCTTCATGTAATGCATATGTGTAGGGAAGCTAACTTAGCGTCTTCCTCTTCATGGATGTATATCGCATATTGATTGATTTGTATTACCCCTTCTTGATCTCTTTGTTTTTGACAAAAAAGGGGAGAAAAATTTGTTTGATTTGATTTTACTTTGAACCCTTTGTTGATGAGTGACAAAAAGGGGGAGAAGTATTTGAGTTTATATGCATGTTTTCATTACTTAAGGGGAGTAGTATTTGTCTTCCTTGTTATTTATGCATATATGTTTTGTTTTGCAAATAGGAGAAAAAGATTTATTTTTGTTTCATCTCCATCATTTGCATACATATTTATGAGCTTCATTGTCATATATTATTATTTATGTCTATGCATGAGTTAAGGGGGAGCTTCCTTGAAGCTTTACTTTAATCCATGCATATATAACCTCATGAGTTTTGTCATCATCAAAAAGGGGGAGATTGTTGGCCCAAAGGTCTATCACCCTAGTTTTGATGATGATCAACTCATGAAGTTATGTTTACTAATGATCTTGTGTTTAATTAGTGACAGATTCATTATCAAGATCCTAGTATGTGCATAGCTCAACAAAGGATAAAATATCAAGATTTGGAGCTAGCACGGTGTGATCCAAGGAGTTTTTGGATCAAGCTTGGACCAAGTCAAGAAGATGAGAAGCCTTCAAGGGAAGACTTCAAGAAGATGAAGACTTGTGTCTAGTATAAGATTTAGTTTTTGTTTTAGTTAAAAATGTAAAGGATAGATAGTTGGTGGATTGCTCAAATATACCTTGCACACACACTCTTGATTTAGTTTGTTTTCATAAAAGATTTTAACCAAAAACCAAAATAGTATTTCAAGTGATTTTTGGTATTTCATTTACATATGTTTAACCCAAAACCATATTTAGAGCTTAATGACAAAAACATAGATATTTCATCTTGATTGTGTAGTGGATCATATCCATACACACTATGTCTTAAAAGTATATCTTGTTTTTGTATTTGATGGAGATTTGGAAAAACATGTTTTGGAAAAATATTGTTTGGAAAAACAGTTTTTATCATGAGCCAAATATTTTCAAGTTACAAAAATAGTCCAATCTTTTATAACATGCCTTGATTTTGTGCAAGCATGTTTGTATATCAAAGTAATATTGGTAAACTATTTTTGTAGATTTTTAAGTATTTTATGGGATTTTATATGAGCCAAAAGACAAACTTTTTAATCCCAGAAAATTGTTTCAGGCTTCAGCTAGTCGACTTATACTAACTTATTAGTCGACTAACCTTGAAGTCGGCCGACCGGGACGGTCGACCGACGTGCACAAACGTGCACGCCTTTGTGTACTGGTGGACGGTCGACCGTGCCGGTCGACCGCTCCAGAGAGCAGTGCTCTCTGGAAAGTTCGACCGACCGCACCGGTCGACCGTGGCTCAACGGTCAGAAATCCGACCGTTGGCGGTCGACCGGCCGGTCGACCGGCAGTACTGACAGATCCCAATGGCTAGTTTTCTGGCAGCCTATAAATTGAGGGTCTTATCATTGTTTTGCCACAAGATTTTGGAGTCTCTTAGAGCCAGTTTTTCCCAGACTTTTAAAAGGGTTTTCTCCACAAAATAGAGAGCAAATATTTTCTATCTAAAGGGAAGTTTTATCAAGAGTGTTAAAAGAAAGTCTTTGAGTTTTCCTCCACCTTTCACATCCTTGTTTTTTCTCACACCACACTTGAGCATCCATTGATTATTCATCCTATAGGTGTGTTGTAGTGAGAGTGCTTTAGGTGATCAAAGTGTTGTGATCACCAAAGATCTTTTCTTTGTTCTTTGAGGAGACGGGCAAGTGTGCTCGTCGTTGTTTTGAGTTCGGGTGCGGACTCGGTTGTTTGAGGTGCGGCCTCGGCGAGCCAGTGGGCTTGCAGTGTGTACGGGACTAGGGAGTCCGAGGGCTTGTAGGTGTTGCGGCACCGAGGAGAGATCCATTGGATCTTGCATAGTGGAAATCCTTCGTGTGTCGAAGGCGGGGATGTAGAGCAAGTGTGCTCGAACCTCGAAACAAACCCCTTTGTGTTTGCGATTGCCTTTTCTTTCTCTCTCTATTGTCTCATTTATATCTTGCATTACTTACCTTGTCTTTACCTTTATATGCATGATATATTCCTTGTGCTCTTATTGACATACTTGCTTGGGATTGTTGACTACACTTGTATTCAACCAAGAGAGCCAACGCGACACCTCAAACCCATTCAAGGGGAATCTAGAGGAGTTTGTCCAGAGCCCTTCACGGGGAATTCGGCAACACTCTTGTGTTATACATAGTGTATAGTGTAAAAGTTTTAATTTGGTCATAATTGTTTTTAGCTTCCGCATTATTTGCATAATTCATCATTAAGTGACCATTAGATTAACCTTCACCTATTCACCCCCCCTCTAGGTGAATTACAGTTTTTTCTTTATTTCCTAAATATGTTTTGTTAAAAACATAAACACCAAATCTCATGAATAGGCATCTCAACATAAGTTTGTCTAGGAAATTAAGCTTACATGTATATAGAATATATCTAATATACACTTAAACAAAGTAAACTTGTATTGATACTATCTATTCATGAAAATCAATATCGATTAAACCAAAAACCGAAAACCAATATCCAAAACATGAAACGTGTGTGTATTGTGAACTTGAGCATATCAACTATCTAATCTTTACATATGGATCTAAAACACAAACTAAATTAGGATACCTAAGTCTTCTTGTAGAGCGCCGTCTCCAAGCCGACTCGATCCAAAACTTCGTGATCCACCGAGCTAGACTCCAACGAGTGCTATGTATGATCTTTATGCTCGGGCTCTTGAATTACCATGTGAAAGGCTTCAAAACTCCTTTATTGAAGCTAATCACCACTAACATCTTGGTTAATGATCTAAAACTAACATCACAAGATTATTAGTAAACATAACTACATGAGTTAATCATCATCAAAACTAGAGTGGAAGGCCTCTGGGACAACAGCTATAATGGCTAATTTTTGAATCTGTTTTATTTTTAGTGGATTCCAACGGGCATTTTTTGTTTCCAAGTGTCTAAACACACCCCAAATAACCTGGTATAATTTACAAATGATATTTATTCATTGTAGATATATAGGTCATTGGTTTTGATTTTAGAATAACAAGTTTACACAAGTTTACAAATCTTCAAGTTTATTTCAAAGAGAAAAGATTTTCTAGTTTCCAATCTTCAAGTTCCTTCTTTCCAAAGCTATTTTCAGTTGTTTTTGAAGCTCTTCATATATTTCTAACTGAATTAATTCTCTTACTTAAACTTCTTGAGCTACACTTCATATCCTACTCTATATGAAGTTATAAGAGAAAGTGTTTTGTGATCTTGTTGGATCACCAAGAGCTTTGTAACCTTAATTGGCTTTGTGCTACCTCTTGTGTAGAGGGTTGAGTTGGTGGAGTTGTGTACTTCGGTCTTGTGTGGACCAACTTGTAATCCCTTTGTGGAGGATCCTTTAGAGGATAGTGAAATCCTTTATAGTGGTGAAGGCGGGGATGTAGAGCGGTGGCTCGAACCTCGAAACAAATCCCTTGTGTTTGTGATTGCTTGTGTCTTGCTCTGTATTACTTTTTACATTTCATACTTGTGTAGTTGTTTATCTTGCTTAATTCTATTATTTTTATTTCATTCATCACTTTTACTATCGGTCTATACTCATCTCAACAAGGAGGCAATTGAGCACCCAGCTCATTATCTAGAGGAATCAAAGAGGAGAAGTTCTAGAGCCCTTCACGAGGAATTCGACTTCAATTCTTATTTTGAGTGACCATTTGCATATTTCATCATAATAGTTTTAAAATAGCATTTGATTAGCAAAACACCTATTCACCCCCCTCTAGTGTATTTCAGTTACTATATAGTTAAATATAATAAATATAATATGAGATAGGGAGAAACTTGGCAGTTGACTAGGTCTTGTCAGGTGATGTTCTTGGATCCATACTTGTCCCACTGCAGAGGACGTGGTATATTGGCTACCGACTGTATACAGCTCATGGAGCTTCCTGTTTTTTGTTTTTTGCTCCTCTCTTACCAGAGGGCCCTGGTCTCAGTAGCTAGGAGACTATTTAAGGTCGTGATCCTAGGTATGCATGGGATACACCCACCTGACTTGAGCTCCTAAACCATTGAATCCAATGAACATAATAAAATGGCATAAATAATGATGATGATAGGAACGCTTGTTATTTGGTCACTCTTTCTTTCAGATTGTAGTACATGTATGCCATATTTGGATGAGTTAGAGTAGAGTACGGGCTTCAGCATGGACTGCCAGTGGTATGAGATACTGGAAGAGATTGACTAAATATCAAGTGATATTGATTGTTATTATTGTATAATTATAATATTGCTCACCACCTGCATGGTATCATGTCTGTATATATGGTGTTAAATATCAGATGATCTTGTTTATTATCATGTTATTATATATGTATGTTCTTCATGTATTTTCAGTAGACACATTGTTCTTATATAACCACAAACATTATACTATGATCTATTTATTTCAAGTGTTTTCTGTTTATTTCATGTATAAATATTCATATTAATTATTGATATAGTCAGGCTACTGTTACTATTAGTTTAATAATAAATATGAAATAATTAAGATTTGATACACGCTTATCAAATAATTGATATATTTAGTATATAACCAAATTATGTGTCTTATCACCCATTTTGATAATAATAACATGTTAATGGAATAAATGCTTTAATGATCAAAAAATAATATAATGTTAGTTGATATATATAAAACTTTCCTCGAGTGATATCATTATTGTTTTAATCATGTATCATATAATATTGTAGAAGGTAGCACCATTGTAACATGCTAGGTATTAATAATATTATAATGCAAGTATAATATTTGTAATATATCAATTGTTAGTATAATTATAATGTATTATCGTTCTTTAAATCATATATTATTTATTATCATAATATTAATTACTATTATAGTATACTATACTGCTTTCCTCATTTTACCACTCACTAGGTTGCTTTCTGACGACCCTGAGGTTGCTTCCTCATGTTGGAGCTTAAAGATTTCGTAGTACTTGATATTTTCTGAGATATTCATGCGTATCTTATTATTGTGTCTCTGCTTCTTTATCTATTCTTGTTTTCATATCTATCATGATCACTGACCATTTTATAGGTATTCTTATACTTATTTAAACTGAATTTATTTTATATATATTGTGTTTATTCCCTGTACTGAGGCTTAGCGGGTATAAGTGGGGTATTTTTCTTGCGCATATATATCGCCGACTCTCATCATGCTCCCACTATAGTACATTTTGAGAAGTGGGGCGTGATAGAAGATAAATTAGATATTATAGTGAAAAAAAGGTTTATTTTTGGTGTTCAAAAGTGGTGTTAAAAGGATACAAGATATGGGATCCGAAAGACAAGAAGATAATTTTGAGCATGGACATCACATATGATGACGCTTCAATGATGAAACCTACCGACTATGGAGAGTAAGAAGACTACATAGGTATCGTAACAGGTGGAGAGTGTACTACTCCAGGTAGTTCAGTATCGTTTGAGATTCCACCTATAGTAACACGAGATTAGAATCATGTAGCTAATGAGGGTACTGAAGACACTGGTAATCAAGAATAGGTCATGGGTCAGTTCTAAGATTCTGTTGCTGGTGGACGAGTTAGAAGAAATCCAAAGAAGCCTGCATGGCTCACTACAAATATGATTGTGGCCTATACACTACCAGTTATTGAAGATGCTATTCCATATTCTTATAGAGAAGTAGAAATGAGTTCTGAGTCAGAGATGTGGAAGGAAGTTATGTTGAAAAAGATGAACTCTCTTCACAAGAACGACAGTTGGGAATTGTCAGAATTGCCCAAGGGAAAAAAGGCTACTGGTTGCAAGTGAGTTTATGCTAAGAAGCAAAGATCTCAGGATGGAGCCATTGTTCGCTACAAGACCAAGTTTGTAGAAAAAGGCTAAGTACAGAGAGAATGTATTACTACAATGAGGTCTTCTCACCTATTGTAAAACACTTTTCATTCGAATATTGTTGGCATTGTTGGCACAATACGACTTGAAGCTGGTCATCTCGATGTAAAGACCCTTTCTTCATCGTGAGCTTGATGAGGAGATCTTTATTACTCAACTAGTGGTATTTAGAGCTGCGGGTAAAGAAATCTAGTTTGCAAGTTGAAGAAATCGCTATATCGTCTGAAGCAATCACTGAGGCGACAAGCGATTTTGATAGCTTTATGCCTGGCAAGAAGTACACAAGAATTAAATATGACCCTATGTTTACTACAGCAAGCTACATGTGGAGAGTATATCTATTTGTTGCTATACATTGATGATATGCTCATTGCTTTTAAGAGTAGATCAGTAATCGAGAGATTAAAGAAATAGTTATCTTTCGAGTTCAAAATGAAAGATTTAGGCTAAGTAAAGAAGGTAGTTGGCATGGAAATTGAAGGAGACAGGGAAGTGGCAAGTTTCACTTTTCTCAAAAGGGGTATATGCAAAAAGTACTTCAGAAGTTCAATATAAACGGCGATACGAAGTTTGTAAGGACACAGTTGGCTCCTCACTTCAAGCTTAAAGCTACTATGTCTCCTATTACAGTTGAAAACATGAGTATATGTCTCACATATCATATACTAGTACAGTGGGTAACTTGATGTATGCTATGGTGTGTAGAATGCCCGATTTGTCACAAGCGGTCAGTATGGCTAGTAGGTACATGCACGATATCAGTAGGGATCATTAGGAGGCTGTGAAGTGGATTTTATGGTACTCAAAAGTACTATAGATGTTGAATTGATATTTGAGAAGGATACCAATGGTAAGTAAGAGCGTACGGGGATATGTTGACTCCGATTATGCATGAAATCTTGATGAGTGTCAGTCTACAACAGGACATGTCTTCACATTGTCCCAAGCATCGGTGAATTGGTGCTCAACTTTACATTCTACTTTCATTTGTTTAACAATAGAAGCTGAGTATATGGCCGTGACAGAGGCTATAAAGGAAGGCATTTGGCTTCAAGGGTTACTTGATGATTTGGGAATCAAACAGAATCAGTTGAAGAAAATTGTGACACATGAGTGATATCTATTTGGTAAAGACCTAGGTCAATCATGCATGGAAGAAGCACATTGACGTCATGTTTCACTGTGTTATAGAAGATTCTCAGAAATGCGATCTAGTGCTTGAGTAGATTTACATGAAGGATAATCTGGCAGACAGGCTTACCAAAGTGGTTTGGGAGCCAAGTTCAACCATTGTAAGAACTTACTCCACACCCTTTCAGTTGCTTGAGTTCGGCATAGCTCGTTTGAATGAATTACATGTGGCTTGATCTATTGGGTAGGGGGTAAATAGGCAGTTGTAATGGTGTATGTCACGCCCCGCTTCCCAAAATACGCTGGAGCGGAGACGCGACACGAGTCGGTGACGCATATACGCAAGAAAAATGCCTCACGTATAGCGCTAAGCCTAAAGTAACCTGAATAAGCTATAAATCTAGACCATAATAATCAAGGATCACTGCAATATACATATAAAGACTACACATGATCTGGAATGAAATAAGGAACAGAATAGAAGCCAAGAGTGATATACAGGAAACAAGAATAATAGCAGGAATAAAGAAAGGAAAGATACCAGAATCAAAGAGAGAGAGTCTGGTTCCTCGCAAGTCGTACAGTCTCATCGTACATCTACACAAAAAGAACAAGCGTCCAATATCTGGACGTGCAGATCCAGGGTCGTCAGAAAGCGACCTAGTGAGTGTGTGTATAAAGGGGAGAGCTCGTGCATATAAACAAGGTGCATAAAATAATAACAAGAATAACTGTAGATATAAGATAATCAAATAACATGATACATAAGCAACTGGATATCAATAGCAGAATAAGAATACAGGTACAAGACAAGTAAAACAACTGTAACAAACAACAGATGTCTAGGTGTATATCCTAGCATTATCACTAACCTAGTATATAATCTGGTCCTGGTTACAATCATGTGTCTATCATAATGATATATATAGATATACAATCAGGTGATTACAGTCAGTCACAATACATCAACAGTTTATTAATAATTATGTCAGCGAACACCAATTGTCACAAGTAATAGATGTTGGCCCAAAGGCCCATCACTCTAGTTTTGATGATGATCAACTTATGTAGTTATGTTTACTAATGATCTTGTGTTTAATTAGTGACAGATTTATGATCAAGATCTTAGTAGGTGCATAGCTTCAACAAAGGATTTAAAGTCAAGTTTTTGGAGCTAGCACGGTGTTTGGACCAAGTCAAGAAGATGAGAAGGCTTCAAGTGAAGACTTCAAGAAGATGAAGACTTGTGTCTAGGTATAAGATTTTTGTTTTAGATAAAATGTAAAGGATGGAGTAGTTGGTGGATTGCTCAAGTACATATACACACACTCTTGATTTAGTTTTTCATAAAAGATTTCATTTTAGAAAAGTTGTTTTTAAACATGGTTTTGGATAAAGACTATAAAAATCAAGTTTAGAGCTTAATGTCAAAACTTAGATATTTCATCTTATTTGTGTAGTGGATCATATCCATACACACTATGCTTTAATGAGTTCAAAATATCTAGTTTTTATTTAAAGGAGTTTTGGAAAAACAAGATTTTGAAAAATACAAGTTTTCAATTGAGCCAATATTTCCATATTACAAAAATAGTCCAAATCTCTTATAACATGCCTTGATTTTGTGCAAGCATGTTTGTTTATCAAAGAATATTGGTAAAACTATTTTTGTAGATTTTTAAGTATTTTATGGGATTTTATTTTAACCAAAAGACTTAGTTTTAAATCCCAGAAAAACTGTTTTCAGGCTTCAGATAGTCGACTTACTACCTTGCTAGTCGACTAATTCTAAAGTCGGCCGACCGGCTCGGTCGACCGACGTGCACGACGTGCACGCCTTGACCTGGCAGATGGCCGGTCTGCCGACCCTGTCGACCGGAACTGAGAGCAGTGCTCTCTGTTCTTTGGGTCGACCGGGGCGGTCGACCGGAGGCTCCAACGGTCTGATTTTTGACCGTTGGCGGTCGACCGGGCGGTCGACCGACAGGTCTGACAGACCCCAACGGCTAGTTTTTCTTAGCCTATAAATTTGGGAGTTTGGTCATTGTTTTCTACAAGATTTTGGAGAAGTTTTAGAGCCAGTTTTTCCTACTCTTTTCAGAGGTTTTCCTCCACAAATTTGAGAGCTAATTTTTCCAATCAAAAGGAGAGTTTATATCAAGAGTGTTAAAAGTGATTCTTTGAGTTTTCCTCCACCATTCTCTTCCTTGTTTTTCTCACACAAACACTTGAGCCATCCATTGAGCTATTCATCTTATAGGAGTGTTGTAGTGAGATTGTTTTTAGGTGATCAAAGTGTTGTGATCACCAAAGACTTCATTTGTTTTCCCTTGAGGAGGCGGACATGTGTGTCCGCATTGTTTCGGGTCCTAGTGTGGACTCGGTGTTTTGGATTCGGGTGCGAACTCGTGTTTGAGGTGCGGCCTCAGCGAGCCGGTGGGCTTGCGGTGTGTACGGACTAGGGAGTCCGAGAGTTGTAGGTGTTGCGGCACCGGGTGATCCATTGGGATCGATCATAGTGGAAATCCTTTGTGTGTCAAAGGCGGGGATGTAGAGCAAGGGTGCTCGAACCTCGAAACAAATCCCTTGTGTTTGCGATTGCTCACTCTCTCTCTCTTTGCCTCTTTGTTTATATCTTGCACTCTCTTATTGTCTTTATCATTACATGCTTGATATATTGTGTGCATTATTGATATACTTGCTTGGGTTTGTTTGCTAACACTTGTATTCAACCAAGAGAGCCAACGCGGCACCTCAACCCATTTAAGGGGAATCTAGAGGAGTTTGTCCAGAGCCCTTCACGGGGAATTCGGCAACACTCTTGTGTTATACGTGGTGTTTAATTTAAATATTTTGTTAAGGTCATAATTGCTTTTAGCTTCCGCATTATTTGGCATTAAGTGACCATTAGATTAACCATCACCTATTCACACCCCCTCTAGGTGAACCTTCAATTGGTATCAGAGCTTGGTACTCTGATTTGGGTCTAACAACCTAGAGTTAAAGATCCCCATTTTTAGGCTAATCACAATATTTTGTACACACACCATGGACTTCATGTCACCACCCATGTTTGACATTGTTAACATCCATATATGGAAGGTGAAGATGTCCTTGTACCTCAAAGCCTTAGGCATTCATGTTTATCTTGCCACAACTAATAATGCATATTGTTTAAATGGTAAGAATATTGAGGCTAATGCAAAAGCCCTACATGCTTTAAGATCTACCCTAAATGATGATTATTTATCTAGGGTTGCTAATCTTGATTTGGCTTTTGTAGTTTGGAACACTTTGATCTCCCTTAGCGAAAATGATCAATACTTTGCGGGGAGCGACTCGGATGTGGGAAGCGACCCTTCCAATGTGTGCTACATGGTCCAAGGGGATAACCCCCTTGAGGTAACTACCGAATCCGAGGATGAGGACATGTCATATGATGAGCTTACTACATTTTGTCAATTATTGCTTGAAAAATATGACATGATTAAAAAGGAAAATAAAAATTTGAAAAAGAAATTTGATTGCATGCATTTAGAACAAGATTCATTTAGAAACAAGATTGCATGCTTAGAAAAAGAAAAAGAAGATTTGAAAAATGAAAATGTTTCCCTTATGTCTAAATTAAATGATTTGTGTGAAGGGAACACTATTTGAAGGATAAAATTGATTTGGTGGAAAAACAAAAGGAAGTTGTTTTTCAAGAATACTCTTGTTTAAAAAGAAAATTTTTGAAAAAGAAAAAGAAAAAAAGAAATGTTTCTAAAAGAAAAGGACTTTTGATCATGCTTTACATGCCACCACCTCTATTGATCAAAATGAGATTAATATTTGAAAAATAAAATGGAATGTTTGAGTTCAACTTTGAACTCTTGTGCATTTAACCATACTAGATTGGAGTCTATGTTTTCAAAGAAACAAGCTCCACATTCTCATGCACATCATCATGCATATGCTTATGTTGCACGCCACGATCATACACATACACATAAGCATCCTAAGGTGTACATATGTACACATTGTGGCCGCAAAGGCCATTTAGCAAAGTTTTGTTTTGACAAGTTGCATGTTTTAAATTTTGCTAATAAAAATGTTTGGGTGCCTTACAAAGCTAACCCTCAAGGACCCAAAAGAAAATGGGTATCAAAACCCCCACCTTGTTTTTGATGTAGGTGAGGGATCTCTCAAGACGTGAGAGATTTGGTGCCTTGATGGTGGTTGCTTGAACTAAAAGGACACATATTTGGAGCACCACTATCAAGGGAGTTTTGGTGGGAAAGACCACCATACTTGGAGCTTTGGAGTTGGTAACAATCTCTAAACTCCTACTTTTATGTTCATGCATTTTAGCATAATCATGTTTATTTGTTTTATGTGCTTCATGTGGTAAAAACATGCTTAGATGTAGTTTTTATTAAAGCTTGTATTATACATATACAAATAGTGAGTACACGTGATTTATATATGTTTGCACTTCATGCTCATTTGTACCCACTATATGCACATGTATAGACTAGTTTGATGATTCTTCCATTATACATGCTTTGCCAAATTTTATGATTTTACTTCATGTATATGTATTTTTAATTCAAATCTAATAAATATACATGTATACCCGTGAGTCTCTTGCCTTCATGCAAATACATTTGATAGACTCTTTTATGTTTGAGATATGTATGTGTATTGTTAGTTTTGGATAAATCATACATATACCATGAAGATTAGTGTTTTAATGAAAAATGATTTTTTTTGTGACTTATGATCATTTTGAGCTTCAATGTCTATTTTCATGAAAATGCTATTTACATGACTTTTGAACACTCACACTTTATTTCTTTTGTCATTACTTTGATTCATGAACATATTTTTGAGCTTCATAGATCGAGTGTCAATTCTTGTATTTGGTATGATTCATGAAATACATATGCTTTAATTTCATGTTTTGAAGGATCTTTTACTAGTTTTCAAAAATTATTTTAACTAGTTATTGTTCTTCATTGGTAGTGATTTTCAATGCTAAAATATTTTCAAATCTAATTTTTGAAAACCCCTACCATCTATGCGAGGATGGATGGGAGATCATGTTCATGTATGCTTTATGTGAAAATCATTTAAAAACTTGAATCATGATTGGGTGGTAGTTATATGAGATATACACTTGATCTTATTGTTATTTCAATTGATATCAATGGATTCTTTCAATTGTATCTAAATTGATAATTTTTGTATATACTCATAGTTTGTTTTCTTATATATGTATGTATCAATTTCAATTGGTATATTTTTTTCATACATATATATGATTTCATGTGCTTAACTTACAATTGGTTATATTTTTAAAAGCACAAAGTTTATGATGAAAAATAAAAATTTTTTTGATCATTATGTTTACTATTGGTATCAATATGTTTCAACTTCATATTTGTTAAATTTCAATTGGTATCAATATGATTTACAATAATGATTATTTTCAATTAGTATCTTAAAATTTGTTTGTTTTACTAAAGCTCTGATACCTTTAAAATTTTGTTTAAGAAAAATTAATTAAAAAAAACATTATTTGATTTGACCCCTTATTGATCTCTTTGTTCATGACAAAAAGGGGGAGAAAAATTTGATGATTTTGTTTTTACTTTAACCCCTTTGTTGATGATTGACAAAAAGGGGGAGAAAGATTTTAGATTTATATGCATGTTTTGTGAAAAAGGATTTATATTTATGCATATATGTTTTGTTTTGCAAATAGGAGAAAAAGAATTTGATTTTGTTATCTCCTTGATTTGCATACATGTCATGTGCTTCATTTCCATATTATATTGTTTATTTGTTATGCATGAGTTAAGGGGAGCTTCTTTGAAGCTTTACTTTAATCCATGCATATATAACTTCATGAGTTTTGTCATCATCAAAAAGGGGGAGATTGTTGGCCCAAAGGCCCATCACTCTACTTTGATGATGATCAACTCATGTAGTTATGTTTACTAATGATCTTGTGTTTAATTAGTGACAAATTTATGATCAAGATCTTAGTAGGTGCATAGCTTCAACAAAGGATTTAAAGTCAAGTTTTTGGAGCTAGCACGGTGTTTGGACCAAGTCAAGAAGATGAGAAGGCTTCAAGTGAAGACTTCAAGAAGATGAAGACTTGTGTCTAGGTATAAGATTTTGTTTTAGATAAAATGTAAAGGATAGAGTAGTTGGTGGATTGCTCAAGTACATATACACACACACTCTTGATTTAGTTTTTCATAAAAGATTTCATTTTAGAAAAGTTGTTTTTAAACATGGTTTTGGATAAAGACTATAAAAATCAAGTTTAGAGCTTAATGTCAAAAACTTAGATATTTCATCTTATTTGTGTAGTGGATCATATCCATACACACTATGCTTTAATGAGTTCAAAATATCTAGTTTTTATTTAAAGGAGTTTGAAAAACAAGATTTTGAAAAATACAAGTTTTCAATTGAGCCAATATTTCATATTACAAAAATAGTCCAAATCTCTTATAACATGCCTTGATTTTGTGCAAGCATGTTTGTTTATCAAAGAATATTGGTAAAACTATTTTGTAGATTTTTAAGTATTTTATGGGATTTTATTTCAACCAAAAGACTTAGTTTTAAATCCCAGAAAAAATGTTTTCAGGCTTCAGATAGTCGACTTACTACCTTGCTAGTCGACTAACTCTGAAGTCGGCCGACCGGCTCGGTCGACCGACGTGCACGACGTGCACGCCTTGACCTGGCAGATGGCCGGTCTGCCGACCCTGTCGACCGGAACTGAGAGCAGTGCTCTCTGTTCTTTTGGGTCGACCGGGCGGTCGACCGGAGGCTCCAACGGTCTGATTTTTGACCGTTGGCGGTCGACCAGGCGGTCGACCGACAGGTCTGACAGACCCCAACGGCTAGTTTTTTCTTAGCCTATAAATTTGGGGGTTTGGTCATTTGTTTTCTACAAGATTTTGGAGAAGTTTTAGAGCCAGTTTTTCCTACTCTTTTCAGAGGTTTTTCTCCACAAATTTGAGAGCTAATTTTTCCAATCAAAAGGAGAGTTTATATCAAGAGTGTTAAAAGTGATTCTTTGAGTTTTCTCCACCATTCTCTTCCTTGTTTTTCTCACACAAACACTTGAGCCATCCATTGAGCTATTCATCTTATAGGAGTGTTGTAGTGAGATTGTTTTTAGGTAATCAAAGTGTTGTGATCACCAAAGACTTCATTTGTTTTCCCTTAAGGAGGCGGACGTGTGTGTTCGCATTGTTTCGGGTCCTAGTGTGGACTCGGTGTTTCGGGTTCGGGTGCGAACTCGTGTTTGAGGTGCGGCCTCGGCGAGCCGGTGGGCTTACGGTGTGTACGGACTAGGGAGTCCGAGAGTTGTATGTGTTGCGGCACCGGGTGATCCATTGGGATCGATCATAGTGGAAATCCTTCGTGTGTCGAAGGTGGGGATGTAGAGCAAGGGTGCTCGAACCTCGAAACAAATCCCTTGTGTTTGCGATTGCTCACTCTCTCTCTCTTTGCCTCTTTGTTTATTTCTTGCACTCTCTTATTGTCTTTATCATTTACATGCTTGATATATTGTGTGCATTATTGATATACTTGCTTGGGTTTGTTTGCTAACACTTGTATTCAACCAAGAGAGCCAACGCGACACCTCAACCATTCAAGGGGAATCTAGGAGATTGTCCGGAGCCCTTCACGGGGAATTCGGCAACACTCTTGTGTTATATGTGGTGTTTAGTTTAAATATTTTGTTAAGGTCATAATTGCTTTTAGCTTCCGCATTATTTGGCATTAAGTGACCATTAGATTATCCATCACCTATTCACCCCCCTCTAGGTGAACCTTCAATAGACGCATCCCATACTACACCTACCACACATGCCAATCGAGGTCCTCAGTTTTGAAACTGATCGGTTGGAGACATTGTCCATGCTTTAGGTGGGTCCCGTGCATACCCGGACTACAGCCCAGACTCCTGGCGCTGAACCAGGACCTACCGCAAGGTAGTCAGGAACATGTAAACAGGAACAGATACATGTATAACATGTATAACAGGAACAGGACGGGGTGTCAGTCAACCCACGGGAACCCTGCAGTGGAACCCTCATTCGGCTGCGCAACCTAAATCCTTAGTCCACCTAAAATACAGACGCTGTCTCCTCCATCAATCTCCCAATCCCAGTGTAAGTTGTTTGTTATCATGTTTTAGCTTATCAAGATTATTTAATGTGCATGATACTTAAATCACTGGGATAACTCAGTGGTAGTCACGGTAACAATATCAACATGTAATCAGGATACCGGTATAACATAAATATACAATATCAAGGAACAGGATACCGGTATAACAGGAAAATGTAACAAGTATAACATGCGGGTGTTGTTACCGTGTAATAATATTTTTCCCAACAATTAAGTAACATGGACAAGATAGTTATCAGGTAAATACCAAGTATAATTAGTCAGGTTCCACAGATAAATTATGATTATTCAAGATGAGTAATGACCTACTGTCATGAATAGAATAATCCAGGCAAATTATGAAATCAACTAATATTCTCAAAGTCATCGATACATCCAGCTCTCAATAACTGAAATAACAATTATGCTGATACACCTAATCAAATCCTCACACTCCATTCTGACCAAATCGTCACACACTCTCACTTCCATCAAAGCTAATCATAAGATCCTAAAACTCAAGTAGCATATCAAGGATATATATATATATATATATATATTTATATATAAAGTCCACCAGATCAAGTCAATATAATCAACGTCTATTCCTCAACATCATATTCATCCTTCTATAGCCCATACCATAGCTCAAGGGTAGAATCCTCAATCCATAAAAGATCTAAGGACAGCAGTCAGACTAAAGTTAGTCGACTAGGGGGAGAAGCAAGTCGACTAGGATAAGGGTTAGTCGACTAACAAATATAATAAGTCGACTATAAAGGGTACTAGTCGACTAACAGGGAAAGCAAGTCGACTAACAGGAGGAGTAAGTCGACTATAGGAAAGGGCCAGTCGACTAACATAGGTTACAGTCAATAAACAGAGAGTGCACAACAATTCTAAATGGGAACCTAGTCGACTAGGGGTCTATGGTAAGTCGACTAATAGGTGTATTAGTCGACTAACAAAGTGGGCAAGTCGACTAATACCTCTACCTGCACACTTGATATTGAAAAACACTCACACAATGACAATCCAACAAGATCAAGCTCCTCTATACACTGATCAAGATCCAATATAAATATATCATAGGTCAACTTCAACTCTAACTAAGTCAATGTCAGTCAAGTATCAGCAAATCATTATATTGGTAAAACAATGTCATATCTAACACTTCCCCGATATCCACGGGAATTCTAGTCGGGATAATCACCAACAACTGCCAATAAACACTATGCATAATATATGTCCTCTAACCTCAAATATAACGTAGTTCAACTGATAGTAGATCAAATCAAGTCACAGTTCAGGGTATCCAATGCTAGGCCTAAA
Organism: Agave tequilana; assembly: GCA_038442645.1. NCBI lineage: Eukaryota > Viridiplantae > Streptophyta > Magnoliopsida > Asparagales > Asparagaceae > Agave > Agave tequilana. Next base: position 16,924 of record JAVJIF010003164.1, on the reverse strand, counting down.
CCAATATCGGCGATCTACCGACACATGAAATGACACTAATCAATACTCTGATCAACAAAATAAATGAGGTGAATGTTCGCTCATGACTCATAGAGTGATACAGGTATTCACACTGGTAAAATAAATTAAATAGTCACATGAAATGATAAAAGTAAAACATAATACATATAGACAACGGTAAATGAGAAAATGAGACAAAAGTAAACACTCACATGAAATGACGCGGTTTCGGAATCGAATCGCCGTCTGGTCTTCACTGCACGAACCAGTACTACTCTACGGATCATCCCATGGATCAGTCTTCGAATCACCATTGTATCGGGTCCACAGCGAGCACGAATCTGAATCGAGTCCGGATCTCCTGAAGCTGGGTTCGGATCTCACCGAACAAATCCGAAATGCTGTAGCACGCAGCCAACACATACAAATAAATATAAATACACGCTAAACACCCACACGTGCATACGGACACATACGCGTATACCCACACACGTACATATACAAGTATACACATACATACATACTATATGCATACATACCCAACTTACATATTATATATACACGTATACACGAGTATATACATATATACATATAAATATGTAAAGTCATATACATATACATATCTAAACACCCACATTCACAGTAACACTCAAACACACACACATGAAAATAAAACACACATTATTTATACTCCCATCTACATAACATAAAATGAGAAGGAGAAGAACAAGAGGGAGGAGATGGACTCACGGCCGTGGGAGAGGCTCCGGCGCGGCGGAGGAGTCGGAGATCGCGGGGGCTCGCCGGAGGAGAGGTCTCGGGCTCTCGCGGTGGCTGGAACAAGGTGGATGAGCTGGGGTGTTCGTTGACGGATTCGGGGCTGCCGAGGGGAGGTCGGGAGGAAGAGCAGCCGGCAAGGCTACGCTACCTTGGAGGTTGGGCTGTTGTTGCCCAAGGGAGGGAGGCGGCCAGGGCTGCTGGTGGTGGTGCTCGGCGGCTCGGCTGATCGCTGGAGAGCTGGACAGTGCGCTGGCTATGCAGAGAAGGGGGTGCGGTCTGGGGTGCGTGGCCAAAGGGCGGCTGTGCAGGTGGGGAGAGGGCTCCTTGCGTGGGTGGAGGGGAGCATGGCAGGGCTGCTGCCATTGGGAGATGCCCACGACAGTGAGGGAAGGGGGCAAGGGGGTGTTGGATCATGGTTGTCGTTGCCGTGGGCGTTCGGCAAGGAGGTGAAGGGCGGCTGGATGAAAGAGGAGACGGGGATTAGTGATTAGGTTTAGGTTAAGGATAGGATTATATAGGGTTAGTTAATGGGTTGCGGGTTTGTGGGTTCAATGGGTATAAATATAGGGTATTGGGTTTGAGGGTATCGGGTAGGGTCATGAGTATAGGATTAAATAGGGATAAAACTGGGTTAATGGGTATTGGATATGGAAAGATAATGAGTTGGAGGTTGGATCCAAATAGGTAAATGGGTAATAGGATACAGGGTAACAGAATATGGAAATGGGTTTAGAGAATAGGGATAAAAAAGAGAAGGAATAATACTACTACTAAAAATAATAATCCAATATTAACAACAACATTACTTTAACTAGAATATTAATAATAATAATAGTTATTAAAAATACATGACGGTAATTAACAATAACAATGATAATTAACAAACTGTTAATAAGGTTGTATAATATATATATATATATATATATATATATATATATATATATATATATATAAATATATATAATTATATATATATACATACATACACATGTATGTAAAACATGTAAATAATGATACATAATTCGGATTAAAATTAAATAAAACAGAAATACAGTATTATCAAGTAGGGGATATTACAGTGTAGCCCATTTGTTGAGTTGACAAGGTGATTCTTTGGTGTTCAGCTCAGAAGTAATGCCCCGATCCCGAGGGTACGGGGACGCTACTGTAGCATATATACACAGGGTAGAAATACCCTCATATATGTACGCTAAGCATCAGTACAGGCATGCATCAGAGTACAAAAGTATGGTCGTAATATACATTCTAACAGAAAAGTATAAGTACACAGTTATCAAAGGGTGTAATCTAATATAACATGAATATTACATCAAAAAAGCGCAGAGGATGATTACATAGCATGAAAATGACTGGAAAAGGGAATCTCGCGAGCAGGTCAAAGGAGACAGGTAAGGAATGAGTTATGGTTGATCCGATGCTCCTTGAAGAAGTCCAATGTTTCCACAGAAGGATTCCACCAGACTTCTGCTGCGCTTCAGAATCTGGACATGAAGGCCCAGGGTTGTCAGAAAACAACCTAACGAGTACGCAAGATAAAGCCAAGTGGCGTGCACAGGCAAGTACACGTGTATATGATCAAGTGATGTGGTTCAGGCACGCAAGTATAGGCAATGACTAGTAAACATAAAAAGTGATCAAAGCATCAGCAGAATATCTGGAATCAAGCAAACATGCATATATCGATAAATCCGAATAGAGAAAGCATGTATCTAAAACCATGTCGAGAGTATAAATACACATAAACATGCAATGAGCCATCAAGAAATATGTTAAATGCAATTATGGACAAAACTAGTTGTACAAGCTCAAATGTTGGATTCATGAGATTAATACGTTGAGGGGATAATCCAAACAAAGAAACCCTCATCTATATACCATATATCCCAGTCACCATTGTCTGAGTTCATACAACCTGAGTTGCCCTCAATGTAACAGAATAAGAATGTTAGGAGTAATTACAGTGTCATAGAAATCATATATACAGGTGACAAGCATGATAACTTAATCATGCAATAATAACAATCAGTGTCACTTGTTATTATAATCATTTCCTTCCAGTGTCCTATACCACTGGTAGTTCATACCAGGTCCGTACTCTAGTAGAACTCAATCCGAACTCTGATATACGAATACCATTATTCGAATGAGGAAGTGATTCAATAACATCCTCTCCTGAGATTATTATTGTTTGAAAATTAACTTATAACTGGTGCAGAGTAGTGTCAGGTCTCAGTCATAATAGCAATAATAATAATCAGTATCATTTTTATTCTTGTCCCTTTTTCACTGGTGTCCCACAACACCGATAATTCACGATGGAGTCCACACTTCTAATAGAACTCATCCGATCTCCGATATGCGGGTACCATTATTCAAACAGAGGAGAGACTGAATAATATAAGCTCATGGCGTTATTATTGTATAGGTGTGTGTCTATTAATATGCACTGAGAATGCTTATCATGCTAACACCAGGCGGTACAGACAGGACGAAAGATTATTTTTTCTTGGAGAATAGATTCAAGAGATAGCCCCACATATTCAAAAGGTGGCCCCCACATATTTAAGAGGTGGCTCCCACCACATGTGTGGTGTGGCACTTTGCTCTGTGTGGAGAATGGATTCTAGAGGTGGCTCCCAGAGATTCAAGAGGTGGCCCCCACTACGTGTGTGGTGTGGCACTTTGCTCCTTGTGGCACTTAGTTCCATTCAGGATCCGCCGGACACTAGCATGATCGTAGGATACATCCTTGTCATCCTGACACCGGGCATTATGTTCTGTCGGACGCCGATATGACCGTGCTATTAACGTGAGTAATAATACAGGAACATAAGTACAGGATACAAGAGTATAGGAGATACAGGATCACTATATATAACAGGATATCAGGTATCAGGTATCAAGTGATAGCATGTCAAGTATCAAGTGTCAGATATCAGGTGTCAAATAACTAACATGTCGGTGTCAGGTAAGTGTGCAGGGTCACAATATCATAGTCAGGCAATCATCCAATCATGTAACATGATACAGGAGAACAATATAATTAAATATTTCAAACTCTACACAACCATAATTATAATAATAGATTAAACTATTAAATAGTTCTGCGAAGCTGAGTGACACGAGAGCATATCTAGGCTTATCCAATACAAATATAATACCAACCCAAATAAGTTACAATGCCAAAAATGAATAACAATATATAGGCCCAACGTAAGTGACAATATAAGCCCAAAGGGAGGGTACTTGTAATTCATATAAAAAGCATCAGAATGGTATTCACAAAACATGTAACAATAATAAAAAACACTCACATATTATGTATCATGAATTAAACACCAGAATAGCATTCACCCAGTATGTATCAAGTAGTATAACATGTGTCATGAATTAAATATTTAGAAAAGCACTCACAAATCATGTCAAGCAGTATAACATGTATTCAAGTTGCATAACATGTATCATGTATTAAACACCAAAATGGCATTCACCAAGCATGTAACATTGATAGAAATACTCGCCCAATGTAAAATGTAGTACTTGCCCAAATACCGAAAAGGAGTACTCACCTAAAATTGGAACACAGTGGAAACTCCCGGGGAACTCTACGAAATCACGCACGTGCACACGCACGAAGTGAGAGAAAGTGGAGTGAGTAGAGAGAAATGGAGATAGAGAGAAAAAGACAGAGTGCGACAATGGGGAGGAATAGAGAGAAGGAAAAGAGAGTAGAGAGAAAGGAGAGGGAGAAGGAGAAAGGGATCCATAGAGAGAAGATAGAGAGAGTGGGCGTGAGTAAGAGAGAGAGAATGGGAATAAGAGAGAGGGAAGGAGGGAGAAGAAAGAGATTAGATCAAAACCAGATTAGAAAGGGAGAGAGGATAACAGCAAAGAGAGAGAAAGAGAGATGAAGGAAGAGAAAGAGAAAGGTGGAGAAGAGAGGGGCAGCCCGGGGAAGAGTTGGCGGCCTCGGGTTGCACGCGCAACCAGAGGAAGGCACAATGGCCTGCTACAGTGAGAGGGAAGGAGAGGGAGTGACAGAGAGGTAGAGATTAAGAGATATAGAGAAAGAGAGGGAGAGATGGAGGTGGGACCCGGCGAGGGGTGGCGCCCTGGTGACGCAGCCAGGGCTGGGCGGCGACAGTGTCTGGCCAGACTAGGTCGCTAGTCGGGTGCCAGGTGCTGTCGCCGGGAGTGGTGGCACCGGAGATGAAGGAGAGGGTAATGAAGATGGGGTGATGAAGATGATGGAGATGGTGTTGAAGATGGTATGACGGAGGTTGTGGTGGTCGCGGGGGTGATGGTGGCGATTAAGGAGGAGGCCGGGGAGAGAAGATGGATGGAGGAGGAGCTCACCGGAGTTGGGGCCCATCGGTGGTGGTGGTCGGTCACATAGGAGGAGGGAGAGAGAGATTGGGAAAGTTTCAGAAGAGAGAGAGAAGTAGAGAGGGTGAAAGGGGTTGGAGAGAGAGATTAGGGGGTGGTCGGCTGGAGCTGGGTGGCCGGAGGCCGAGGACATCGCCGTTGGTGCTTGTCGGAGAGAGGGGAAATGAGGGGAATAGAGAGAGAAAGAGAGAGAGAGAGAGAGAGAGAGAGAGAGAGAGAAGTTTGTTTTTTAAATAAAGAAGATAGAGATAATGGGAGAGGGGTGGTTGGCTGGCAGAGGATAGGGTGATGGTTGTCAAGTGATGGAGATGGGTATGGGGTTAGGTCGGCCACATGGGAGCAAGGGAAAAGAAAGAAATAAAAAGAAAGAAAGAAAGGAAAAGAAAACAATAGTATATAATATTATATTCAGTCAAAATTTGACTAACTCAGAAAAATCTCTAAAATTTTCAGAAAATCGAAAATATTATACTGAGAAACAATATGAAGTCAGATTCAAGAAATTAAATTTTGTTTTCAAATTAAAAAATCGTAAAATCAACCAGTGATACCGGCCGACATCAAATCTAGTCGAATTTTGATTAATTCAGAAAAATCTCAAAAAATGAGTTAACATAGCAGATATGATTTTGAGGAACAATGTAAAAGCAGAATTAAAAAATTCAACTCCATTTGAAACTAAAAAAATTGGGAACCGATTGGCGACACTGGTCGTTACCTATTTTGAAGATTTTGTAAAATAATTCAAAAAAGTTCTAGAAAATCATGAAATATCTAAAATATTGAAAAAACAGTATTAGAAACTAAAATCGGTCAAATCTGACAATCAGAAAGATCAAATCAAGTGGCATACTGGGATCGGTTCCCTAGTTTGGACTCGGGCAGACTCCGAATCCAGAAATCCACAACTGATATCAAATAATAATATAAATAATCTCAAATAAAAATAAATATGGAGATAATTAGAAAATATGATTAAAAAAATCAGGACACCTACTCTGGTACGTATTCTAGGAATATGGTGTTACATTCTACCCACCTCACAAAAATTTCATCTTCAAAATTTCGATAAGGGGGAGATGAACACAAAAGCGATAGGGACAGCATGGAAAGAAGAGATGATACGGAAAGATTGATCATTCTGGAAACTGAAAGTGCGAAGATGGAAGGATATCAGGATTCAAAGGAAGGACTAGCAGGAAGGATAAGATAATCTTATACTTGTAGTTGGAATGTATAACAATGACTCATGCGTTCCAGTTGCTAATTAATATCATATTAATCTGCCAACTGAGTGTACTGAAGATGTGAGAGCCTAGGCTTTGATACCATCCTGTAACGCCTCTATCCCGAGGGTACGGAGATGCTACTGTAGCATATATACGTAGGGCAGAAATACCCTCACATATGTACGCTAAGCATCAGTACAGGCAAGTATCAGAATATGGAAGCACAGTGGTAATATACATTCTAACAGAAAAGTACAAGTACACAGTTATCACAGGGTAGAATCCAATATAACATGAATATTACATCAAAAAGGCGCAGTGTATGATTGCACAGCATGAAAAGGAGTGAAAGATACTCACAAGCTATAAAAGGGAATCTCACGAGCCGGTCAAAGGAGACAAGTAAGGAATGAGCTACGGCTGATCCGATGCTCCTCAAAGAAGTCTAATGTTTCCATAGAAGGATTCCACCACGCTTCTGCTACCCTTCAGAATCTGGACATGAAGTCTAGGGTTGTCAGAAAATAACCTAGCGAGTACACGAGATAAAGCCAAGTGGCGTGCACAGGTAAGCACACGTATACATGATCAAGTAATGTGGTTCAGGCACGCAAGTACAGACAATGACCAGTAAACATAAAAGTCAATCAGAGCATTAGCAGAACATCTGGAATCAAGCAAACATGCATATATCGATAAATCCGATTAGAGAAAGCATGTATCTAAAACCATGTCGAGAGCATAATTACACATAAACATTTAATGAGCCATCAAGAAATATGCTAAGTGCAAATGTAGATAAAACTAGTTGTACAAGCATAAACATTGGATTCATGAGATTAATACATCGAGGGAATAATCCAAATAAGGAAACTCTCATCTATATGTCATATATCCCATGTCATCATTGTCTGAGTTCATACAACCTGAGTTGCCCTCAGTGTAACAGAACAAAAATGTCAAGAGTAATTGCAGTGTCATAGAAATCATATATACAGGTGACGAGGAGGATAACTTAATAATGCAATAATAACAATCAGTGTCGCCCGTAATTATAATCATTTCCTTCCAGTGTCTCATACTACTGGTAGCTCATACCGGGTCTGTATTCCAGTAGAACTCAATCCAAACTCTGATATATAAATATCGTTATTCAAATGAGGAAGTGATTCTATAACACCGACTCCTGAGATTATTATTGTTTGAAAATTAAGTTATAATTGGTGCATAGTAGTGTCAGGTCTCAATCATAATTGCAATAATAATAATTAGTATCATTTGTTATTCTTGTCCCTTTCCCACCGTGTCCCACAACACCGACAGTTCACGCTGGAGTCCGCACTTTCAGTAGAACTCATCTGAACTCTGATATATGGGTACCATTATTCGAACAAGGGAGAGACCAAATAACATACGCTCACGGAGTTATTATTACACAGATGTGTCAGTTAATATGCACTGAGAATGCTTATCATGCTAACACCAGGCATAGGCAAGAGGAAAAATTATTTTTCTTGAAGCATTGATTCAAGAGATAGCCCCACAGATTTAAAAGGTGGCCCCTACCACGTGTATGGTGTGGCACTTTGCTCTGTGTGCACTTTGCTCTGTGTAAGGAATGGATTCTAGAGGTGGCCCCCACAGATTCAAAAGGTGGCCCTCACCACGTGTATGGCGTGGCACTTTACTTCGTGTGGCACTTAGTTCCATTCGGGATCCGCCGGACGCTAGCATGATCATGGGATATATTCTCTTTATCCTTACACCAGGCAGCATGTTCTGTCGGATGCCAATATGACCGTTCTATTAACATGAGTAACAACACAGGGGACATGAGTATAGGATACAAGAGTACAGGAGATACAGAATCACTATATATAACAGGATATCAGGTATCAGGTGTCAGGTGATAGCATGTCAAGTTTGAGGTGTCAGATATCAGGTGTCAGGTAACTAACATGTCAGTGTCAGGTAAGTGTACAGGGTCACAATATTATATGTCAGATAATCATCCGGTCATGTAACACGATACAGAAGAATAATATAGTTAAATATTTCAAACTCTACACAACCATAATTATAATAATAATAAATTAAGCTATTAAATAGTTCTGCGAAGCCGAGCGAGGCGGAAGCAATCTAGGCATATCCAATACAAATATAATACCAGCACAAATAAGTTACAACAACGCTAAAAATGAATAACAATATATAGGCCCAACAGTAAATGACAATATAAGCCCAAAGGTACTCGCAATTCATACATAAAGCATCAGAATGGTATTCACAAAGCATGTAACAATAATAGAAAACACTCGCATATTATGTATCATGTATTAAATACTAGAATAGCATTCACCCAGCATGTATCAAGCAGTATAACATGTATCATGAATTAAATATCAAAAAACACTCGAAAATCATGTATCAAGCATTATAACCTGTAATCAAGTTGCATAATTATGTATCATGTATTAAACATCAAAATAGCATTCACAAAGCATGTAACAATGATAGAAAACACTCGCCCAACGTAAAATGTAGTACTTGCCCAAATATCGAAAAGGAGTACTCGCCTAAAACTAAAACGGAATGGAAACTCCAGGGGAACTCTATGAAATCACGCACATGCACACGTGCAAAGTGAGAGAAAGTGGAGTGAGGAGAGAGAAATGGAGATAGAGAGTGCGGTAATTGGGAGGAAGAAAGAGAAGGAAAAGAGAGGAGAGAGAAAGGAGAAGAGAGTTAGAGAGAGGGATCCATAGAGAAGATAAAGAAAGTGGGAGTGAGTAAGAGAGAGAGGTGAAGAGAGAATAGGAGTGAGAGAGAGGGAGGAAGAGAAGGATTAGACCAAAACCAAATCAGAAAGGGAGAGAGGAGAAGAGCAAGAGAGAGGGAGAGAAAGAGAGAGAGAATGTGAGAAACAGAGAGAAAGAGAGGAAGGAAGAGAAAGAGAAAGGTGGAAAAGAAAGGGGGCCCGAGGAAGAGCTGGAGGCCCTGGTCTACACGCGCAGCCGAGGAGGCGCGGCGGCCTACTACAGTGAGAGGAGAGGGAGTGACAAAGAGGTAGAGAATGAGAGATATATAGAAAGAGAGAGGGAGGGAGGGGGAAGGGAACCGGGGAGGGGTAGCGCCCTGGTGGCGCGACCAGGGCTAGCCGGCGGTAGTGCATGACCAAACCAGGTAGTTAGTCGGGCGCCGGGTGCTTGTCGCCTGGAGTGGTGGCACCGGAGGTGAAGGAGAGGGTAGTGAAGATGGGGTGATGAAGATGATGGAGATGGTGTTGAAGGTGGTGTGATGGAGGTTGTGGGTGGTCGTGGAGGTGATGTTAGCGGCTAGGGAGGAGGCCAAAGAGAGAGGGTGGCCGGAGGAGAAGCTCACCATAGTTGAGGCCCGTCGGTGGTGGAGGCCGGTCACATAGGAGGAGGGAGGGAGAAAGAAATTGGGAGAGTTTTGAGAGAGAGAAACGGAGAAGGTGAGAGAGATGGAGAGAGGGATTGGGGGTGGTCAATCAGAGCTAGGTGGCCAAAGGCCAGGGGCATCGCTATTAGTGCTGGCCGGAGATAAGGGGAAATGAGGGAGAGAAAGGAAGAGAGAAGAGCAAGGAAGAGAAAGGGGGAGAGAAAAGTTTGCTTTTAAAATAAAGGGGAGGGAGATGATTGGAGAGGGGTGGTTGGCTGGCAGGGGTGGGGTGATGGAGATGGATATGGGGTTAGGTCAGCACGTAAGAGCCAGGGTAAAGAAAGAAAGAAAGAAAAAGAAAGAAAGAAAGAAAAGAACAATAGTATAATAATGTTATATTCAGCCAAAATTTAACTAACTCACAAAAATCCCACAAAATTTCATAAAATAGAAAATATTACACTGAGAAACAATATGAAGTCAAATTCAAGAAATTCAATTCCGTTTTCAAATTAAAAATATTAGAATCAACCAGTGATACTAATACTAGAATCAACCGGTGATACCAGCCGACATCAAATCTGGTCGAATTTTGATTAATTCAGGAAAACCTCAAAAAATGAATTAAAATAGAAGATATGATTTTAAGGAACAATGGAAAGCAGAATTCAAAATTTAACTCCATTTGAAAACTAAAAATCCGAGAACCGATTTGCGGCATCGGTCGATAACGATTTTGAAGATTTTGTAAAATAATTCAGAAAAATTCCATAAAATTATGAAAAATCTAAAATATTGAAAAACAGTATTAGAACTAAAATCGGTCAAATCTGACAATCAGAAAGATCAAATCAAGTGGCATACTGGGATCGGTCCCTGGTTCAGACTTGGGCTAACTCTGAATCCAAAAATCCAGATTCGATATCAAATAATAATATAAATAATCACAAAATAAAAATGAATACGGTGAAAAATTAGAAAATACGATCAAAAAATCAGGACACGTACTCAGGTACGTATTACAGGAACGGAGTGTTACATCAAATTTGAAAAATCTTCACCGAGGTGGAGAATTGTGGAGAGAGGATCTAAAAAAATCAATAAATAGAGTTTTTAAACTAATTGACAGATTTTGGTGCAGAGAAGACCAGATCAGTCAACGACGTGCATAGTAACAGAGCAGAAGACATGATCAGTCAACCAACGTGCACAGAAGCAGAAGAAGGAACAGGTCGATCGACTGGTGCCCGGTCGAATGACCCATAAGTTGGAATTCGTAATGCAGCAGTCGGTCAACCGCCCGGTCCATGTTTTTAAGATTATATGGAATAATTGCAATGTTTAGATTTTAGCATCATCTCAAAGTGAATCATATCCATCCATCCATAAATTCCATAAGAAACTCCAAAACTTGGCATTTGCAGTTTAATGTTGTTTATTCACCACTGAACTCTGTTGAACATATTGCACATGAAAACTCTCGAGTAGAATACAGTAGACATAGTCATTTATCTTATTACATCCCATAGAAATTCCTGAAAACTCAACCAAGAACATCTTTGCATTATATGCAATGTACAAATATAATCCGATATCATGTACAAGAGCGTATGAAGGGTCAAAAGGGGATATTTTGCAACAAATTTACTCAGGCCAACATTACAAAACTTTTCTATATGATTACAGTGTGAAGAAATGAAAACTAGTAAAATTTCACTTGACTGAAATTGGTTGATGAAAATCAAATGATTAGCATCTTGTTGGCCATGTCTAACTCCGACTGTCATCCCCCAGTGGCTTGCTTAGATCTGTATGCACAAAGACTGAGATTAGGAACATTAACCAAAGAAATGGGAACTTATGAGAGCTGCATATAAAAATATGAAACTACTTGGCATGGAAAATTGTAAGAAGCTAATGAAGCATTACGTGTATAAATTATTCCATATCATTGATGTTTATCTAAATTTAAAAATGTGAAAAGTCCTATATGCATATTTCTAGGTTACTTGTAGAACTACTGTGTCACTCAGATAGACATTTTCAACAGACCAAAATACTCAACAAGGAAGATCGTTCCAGATTGAAGAATCGTAACGTTAACTTAAGTTGTCGCGATTACATTTTAAACTGCAGAGGGATTGAACATTCAGCAGGTACCGCTCGTTGAGCACAAAATCTTAGTGTAATCTATATATCGTAATTCTACCCTTTATTCACGTAGTTTTCTTCTCTCTTTTTTTAACCAAATTACCCAAATCTTATGCCTATTCCAATCCAATTATAGATGTAATGTCTTTCATCGTACCTGCTCATCTAAAGTATAAATTAAATTGGTGTTTTACTGAAGTCGACAAACAGAGGACAACCACTCAGGCATCAGACATGTAGTTCTATGTTGGGAAAGAACATTTTTGAGAAAGATCAGAGTGCAGCCTCAGTATCATATGGCGAAAGACTAGATTATAAAGAAACCAAAGTCATGTCGCAATCATAGTTATGAAGTACTAATTAATTTATTTAATGTCAAAAAAGTTTTTCAAGTTAGCTACTACATTTTCCAAACACGAGCAGAATGACAGACTGAAGAATCACTGTCATTCAGACCTCCCTGATGCGGTAAACAGTACAAGACTACATCTTTTATGTATTCTTACCTCTGAATTGTAGACGCTTCTGTGCGACCTAGAGGAACCTTGCTTGATGAGGAGCGTGTAATATCTTCTTCTATCATACTTTGGACAGATGTGGAGGATCCGGTCCACGGCCAATCTGTGGAGAAGTAATGTGTTTGGCTGTCATGGGATAGTTTCCCAAACAACTTAAACCGCGAATCTTCTCCCCTCGAGGCTGCAGGTTTCACGTATTGGACCTGCACTGCACTTTTGCCTTCAAGAATGCTCACTACTGTGGACATTGGAGGCCTAAGAGTTGGGGATGGATATGTGCATACGAGGCACAAATTCAACACCTGCAATGCCTCTTCTTTTGAGTAGTTTGAACCCAGTTTAGGATCAACTAGTTCCAACAGCCTGCCTTGCTCTTCTAGAACATAAACCTGAATCCGCGGGGAAAATGTAACTCCCATATATTAATATTTAAGAGAAATATGGGATAAAAAAAAGGAACGGGAAATGCAGAAGGCAAGATGTAACAAACGATATGGGAATTCTGATCTACCTATATTGTCCAGAGATCTCTAATTAGGGGTGTGGTAATGGGGACCGGGTTCTGGTAGGTTACCCTATTATATACACCCATATCCCAGCTCAACAAGCTTAAGAGTGCCATATCCGAGCCAATCCAAAAAGCTTAAGGGATGTATAAGATCAATTTATTTTGGGTTTGGTTTTGAGTTATCTAATTACTGTGGCTTTGATTTATATTATATTTTTTATTGGGAATAAAGTCAGTAACCAGTCATGCTGAGGATATGAACCCCAGAGCTCTTGCATGATGGCAACAGGCTTGCCGGTGTGTTACACTAATGATTCATAATATAAGGTGCACTATATTAAATCATGATACAATATTCTGCAAGAAATATAAGTATAAGAAGCTTTTGGGTTCAAAACGTGAAACAGAAACCCAACCCAAAATCCTTTTTCAAGATGAAATTCACATGAAGACCCGAAAATTCTACTGAGAGTCCATTGCCAACAGCAGTTACCACAACTTTGCTACTGGTTCAAACCGAACCTTTGGTAGAATTTATACAGGTATAGATTGTAGGCATAACAGAAGTACTTACATGCGACAATTAGGATTTAGAAATCAAGTTGATGGAGGACAACTTCAGAAAGTGAAAATATCCAGAATTGTTTGAAAAAGTTAAAACAAAAACAATACAAAATTAAAAAAAATACATATGAGTTAATGTAGCACTACAGTAACTTGTTGGAAAAAACGATATTTTAGTAGTCATTTTTTTTTAATAGTGTCAGTCATTTTGATCGTGGTGTGAAGCCACTTTTTTTATCTTATATTTGTTTATCTTTTATTATTTCCTTTACTTCTTCTTGTGCCTCCCCGTTTCCATCAGAAGTTCAAGGGGTAAATTGGAGAGAATGCACGAGGAAATTGGTAATTGACAGGCACTCTCATGCATGGATGGCGGATGAGATAGGATAATTAAAAGAAGAAAAGTTTCAGCCGATCTAAAACCAAGCATTCAGTCAATCTTTAATTCTTTAATTAATTAGCGATTATGTTCATTAAATGGATATACGACTACAGAGGATCCAGAAATAGTTAAAACAGAAAGATAGTTACTTACAGTTGTATGATCCAAAGCTTTTAGCATTAATATGGTATTTCATCTTTAAGTTGATTACTACATAAAATTGCAGAGCTCAGGTTTAATTATAATGTGTGTGCTGGCAGAGATGCTTAGCTTACTTAAACAAAATTTGAAGTTCTTACCCAATCAAGAAGATAAGTAAAGTCCTCCTTAGGCTTATAGCCCGTATTGCTCACTCCACGAACAATCTCCAACATAACAACTCCAAAGCTGTACACATCTGCTTTGTCGGTCAAGTATCCCCTCAATGCATATTCAGAAGCCATATATCCTCTGTATAAGAAATGACGATTGCTATACAAATCATTAAGTACTAAACCAGAGATTCTGTGCGTGTGTGATTAATGTCTAAACAAGAGACTCTGTGTGTGATTGATGTCACACTTGCTGAGTGTTATATCCTTGCTATTCACTTCAACAAGTTACATGGTTTATCAAGTTGTAAAACATGGCTATTATTATCGATAGGAGAGGTGTGACACAACTTTCTAAAGGTATTAATAATATACTCACATAGTTCCTGCTACCCTAGTGCTGATGTGGGTGTTCTCTTCTTCATTAAGCTTAGCCAAACCAAAGTCAGATATCTTTGCATTGAGATCTTTATCAAGCAGAATATTGGTCGCCTTGATGTCTCGGTGAACAATCTTCAACCTGGATTCCTCATGCAGATATGCCAAACCCTTTGCTATCCCCAGGCAAATCTTACGCCTTGTTTGCCAGTCTAGATTCAATTGAGCTCTTTCAGGACCTGTGAGTTTACAGTAATAAATAGAGTAATTAAGTTCAAATAATAATGAAGAATTTGAGAACCATAATTTCTATGTTGATGGTTAGCACACAAAGAGAAGCTCTAACCAAATAAAGCTCGAGCAAGGCTATTATTTTCCATATATTCATATACTAGCAGTAGCTGGTTTCCTTCGATACCACATCCATAAAGCTTCACCAAATTGGGTTGTTGTAGCGCAGATATCATGCCAATCTCAGTTACAAATTCACGATTCCCTTGCTTGGACTTGGAAGATAGTTGCTTGACCGCTATTTCCAAACCATCTGGGAGCACACCCTGACACCATGCCAGTTGTAATTTAGGATCAAAGTTCAAAATGCAACCAAACAATTTAGGTTAACTGGATAAAGGTGAGAAAGGTACAGAAAACAATATTACCTTGTAAACTGGACCAAACCCTCCTTCACCTATCTTATTTGCCAGATCAAAATGTTGGTTGCGGCTCTGATCCGTTTGAAAGTGAATGTATTGGTCTGTGATTCTAGACGTCTAAGTTCTGCACCCAGTAGGGGGACAAATGAATATTGAAAAGAATAAACCAAACTTTTTGGTCCAGGGTGTTCAGTGATATATATTTTTCTCAAGGGTAGAATATTGGCTGATGGACTATAAAGAACAAACTGTCTTAAGTAGAAATGTAACTAGAAATTAAGGGTAAGAATTAGAGGAATGAGTACAGAATATATACATGTAACTTTAGCAAAATTATGAATGAAAGAATGTGATCACCAAAAAGCACCTAATGCTATTCTCTTCATTACTCAATCATTCATCATGATGTTTGATTTAGGAGAATGTTAGAATTAAATCTGGATGGTTGAAGTGCATATGAGCAACTAACTATGCTCATTAGAAGTAACAAGTTGTAGTTGAACAAGTTGTTAGGAGCCTTAGATTAAGGATACACCAAAAATGACTAGGAAGAGGATAGTAAAATAGATATGATAGTTAATTTAGACGTTCCTTAATAACTGAATGGAGAAAAAGGATCCAAGTGCCCTACCAACTTTTTTAGTATTAGGCATGTTTCTGTTGCTCAGTAAAACTTATGCATAACAGGAGAGATGAATGAGCTGAAAATCATTAGCTTACCATTATCTTCAGCGTGCTTCCTTCTCAAGCAAACCAAAACTGTGACTGAGATTAACATGATCACTGCACAAGCACCAGCAACAATACCCACGATAGCTCCAACTGATAATTTGTTACCTGTGTCTGGCTTGAAATCTACATGGATAAATGATTGAACATCATTGGCAAGAATACAATGAAAAAACAGAAAATCAACAAAAATGTGAGTGCAAACCTCGTTAACTTACTTGGTGTAACTGATATGGCTGATATAAGAGGTCCATATTCACCTCTGTGTGGAATGGAGTTAGTCCCTTCCCAGCCCAGTAAAAGAAAATCTTCAAAGTGCCATCCACATTAGTATTAAAGGACTTGATGCTTTCCTTACCAGTCCCATTAAATACAAACTTTTACCATATATTGTTCATATGATACAAATCCCAATTAATGAATCAAAGTCATATAGGAAAACATTGTATATGAACTGTTACCTATAAAAACCTCTACTTGTATAAAATTATGAGAATGGAGGGATGGTGAGGAGAAGAAATAGAAACGAAAGAATACTACATATGAAAAGAAGGTCTTGAGTTGAGTTGGACAGATGTAAATTATGTTCTGGAACCAACATTAGATCTTTTAAGTCAACGTGTTC
This sequence comes from Agave tequilana, assembly GCA_038442645.1. Lineage (NCBI taxonomy): Eukaryota > Viridiplantae > Streptophyta > Magnoliopsida > Asparagales > Asparagaceae > Agave > Agave tequilana. Next base: position 287 of record JAVJIF010003164.1, on the reverse strand, counting down.
CCAAGCCTATAACCAACCCATAAGAACCATATATGGGCCCACTGTTATAGCATTTGGAATCTGCAGAAAGATATAAAAGCAAATCCGAGCTTAATTTTAGAATACTAGAGGAGAATAACATATGACATGATTCATAATTGACATGTGTGCCTAGAAGAATCTAAGCTTTCAGATAGGGAGAATTCTTAACTCCTTAAGGGCGGGTCTGATTAATGACTGAAGATGTAAAATTGCATGTGAAACATCAGGAGCCATCTTAGTAGGAGTTAACAACTGCAAGTTCTCCA